>WBNM01029008.1:817-33841 GCA_013399055.1 Ramphastos sulfuratus | reverse complement strand
GTTGAATGTCATGAGTTTGGCCTGGGCACAGCTCTGCAGCCTGTCAAGGTCCCTCTGGATGGATCCCTGCCCTCTAGCAAGTCAACTGTGCCACACAGCTTGGTGTCATCTGCACACTTGCTGAGGGTGCACTAATTCCTCTGTCCATGTTGATGACAAAGATGTTAAACAGCATCAAAACAGCTCCACACACATTATCATTCGACAGCTTTAAAAAGACAGGACCACAGTTGCTACAAAGGTAGTAAAGCTGTATAAACCTGACCCATGACCAGCACCTATCTCCTCCTCTTCACTTATTCAACATGTGGTCTGAATGAAAAACAAATGCTGGACCATCACCCTCACCAGGGACCGAGAGAAGGGATGGGTCTGTTTGGTTCTGATCCTCTCCAGCCAGTAAAAGGAAAATGATTTAGAGTGGGAGGTGAACAACTTCTTTTCACAAAGTAACACGAAGCAGAGAAACCAAATTACCAACCCTAGACTCCCTCTTCTCCTAACTGTACTCTTACTACCATAACAAAAACTAACAGGTCTCTGCACTTCTGTTTCACATCTGAAGGCAAAAAGAAATTAATTAAAGTAGTGCCTGCCAACAATAATACCAAAAATGAAAATCTGTCAGTTTTCATAGAAATCTGTTAGGCTTACAACCTGAGTGTTGTAGCTGTTTGGTGTGCATATGCTGGCACAGAGCAGTGTCCAGCAACCCTGATGAATCTAGCTCATTTACAAATGCTTAGTAACAAATGTTGGCGAAAAAAAAAATCCATGAAGATTAAAGGTTCTTGGACACCTCTTTATATAATGACTATGACTAAGTAACCTGTAATGTATTTTCTCAATAATATTAGAGGAAGATGTAACATAAAGAGTTCTCAAGTACCACACCACACAGCAACAGAATTCTACTAATTATGCCGATATGAAAATCTTAAACTTACTTATTGTTCCTCCCAATGAAATCTACACACACTGCTTGAGATCTGATTAATATGTTCACTTCTTGAATGACTTAGAAAGGCCACTCCAAAATGAAGCTTTTAAGATTGGTTTTGTCCTGTTCGGCCCTTGAAGACACACATTTTAGTTCACGTTGCTTTTTTGTAGTACAGTAATTTTCAAACACAGAAACTGAAGAAAAAGCTGCTTAAAGCATGGAAAGTGAAACAAACTACTGCTCTCTTGGTTTAAGTGAGCTGAAAGAATGACATTCTGAAAAAGTACTGCTAGGATTTTGGAACAGGCATCTCTCAAAGAACAGCTTAGCCTACAATGTATGCAGTCTGCCAAATGAATGCGCACACTGCTAGGCAATTTGTTGTACAGTGCTGTTATTTAGTTATTCATTTTTAAGAGAAGCTGGAGTTGGGAATGTTTATAAAAAATTTTAAATATATTAACTTGGTCAGGAAATTGCTTCGTTTTATTAACTTTGCCTGTGGTATGTCACCTAATTTCTATACCCAAACAGTTGCTAAATTCTGGCTGTTTGGGGTAGTGTGCAAACTGCAAAGACACGCTCATTTATGAAAAACTCTGTTAGAAGTATCACATACTTGGCTACGCACTGTGTAACACTACTATCAACACTGCACTTCATAGCAAAGCCTTTTCTGCCCAGTGCAAGAATAAAGAACCACAAAGCCTGAACTCAAGACTTCGACTTGAAGGCCCAGAAAAATAGCACTCTCCAAAGCCCTGCCTGTGTGCTGAGGGCTCCACTGAAAGAAAGGGAATTTTACAAAGCCTAACACTGAGATGGAAACACCCAGGCAGAGCAGCATCAGTTGTCCTCTCTAGAAGAAGCAGGCCAGACTTCACACGATGTGGAGATGTAATTTTTAATTATATTCTAGTTTTACGTCTTGTCCCAAATAAGCAAATCTTGCTCATAAGTGTTTATCAAACTAATTTTTTGCTAGCACATATTATTGTCCACATGTACAAAAAATGTAACCAATTGCTTTTTACATAGACTATACTCAGATTACTCTGATAAATCACATTCACAGTGGCCAATGATAAGCATATTTCAAAGTATTAACATTCTTATTTCAACAGTAACTGTCAATCTGTAGCTTGAAAACAAGACGTTCTCTTAAGAGACAAGGAGCTCAGTAAAAGCCTTTGAGTTAAGGTTAAGGAAGACTTTCTGAGTTTGTTTTATGTTGTTTAACAGTAACCAAGTTGCAGTGTATGTCAGCAGGAATGGCTACATGGATGGAGACAGATGAGATTTACAAAGGTCTTTTCCTTGTTGAGATCTTTCTGTAAGATAATACTAAACCAAGTATATACCTACTTATATGACCTCGGTTTCCACCACACAATGGCAAAAACAGGTAAGAGTACCAGGACTGAAATTATCAAAGGAGGAGATTTTAGAGGAGTCTCCATTTTTCACTTCTAAAACTTGCTGGTAACCAATACACCCAAGAATAATTTTGCTGCCTTTAAAAATAAAGTACACTTTTCCTGCTGAATTCAGCTAAGATATGGACACAGACTGATTTCAAGACACACGTAATTAGCATGCCTTGATGTGGAAGACTTTAGCCTTTAACGTTCCCTTAAGATGAAAAAAGCAAAGCAGCTGCCACAACTGCACATAACTTTAACTTTTTCAGTGAGGTAAGGCAATAACTTCGTTGGCAGTGTGAAAACCCAAGACTGAGAGCTGTTTAACTTTCAACTCCTGCCACACTGTTAGTAGCCTCAGTACATCGCTTCGGCGTCTCTTCATCTTCTCTCACGGATGATACCATCATTTAAGAATCTTTGGCTGCTTTGGGATGGAGACACATAGAGCTTCAGACTAACATCAGAGAGCTTCAGACTAGCACTGTAAGGAACTCAGTGAAGCAAGAAGCAATGCTAACCTTCCCCAGGAAGGCTATGTCCCACTGAAATAGACAATGTCTTGGCAACATTGTTTAGAGAGAAGACGACTTTACAATACAGGAGGCCCCCTGTTTTCAATGCTCTGTGCACTTCACTGTGTGTCAGTGAAGAAAGACACTGTAAGTTCACTCGGAACTCCTGTAAAAGGAGGTGTGATGCAAAAATTGGTACATCTCATCAGTCTGAAATCCTGAAGCCAGCACATGCCTTTTATTTCACAGGTGAGTGCACAAGCAGACTAACACCTCTGTAACTGTTAGGCAGTATTACAAATGCTTCCTTCTCCCTCCCTAGTGAGAATCAATTGAAAATAAGTAGTTTAAAAGGTGTTTTAAAAGATCTATTTGAGAAAATAAATCCACCTTAAAAACGTGACTGGTCCCTAGATGTTTCCAGTTTGTCCTCAAAGTAAATACATAAAAGGCAATTAAACCAAACAGAGAAGTAAAGTGTCTTTGACAAAAGCGTTAAAATCGTTGACAGATTACCGAAGAGACCTCCATAACAACCATCAGTCTCTTTCAAATATAACCACAGGGTTCTCCTTTTCCCAGTATCTAGGATAAACATAGAAAATATTAGACAAGTATAGAGACTATTACCCATTAGGGTGACAAATATTGCTTCATTGTTTCCACACACACACTAAGCATCAGCCTCCATCCTTCCCTGCCATTACTATCCTTAACTGTATATTAAAAAAAAAAAAAAAAGAGATAAAAAGAGAGATTTTGCAAGGGGGAACTGATAGGATTCAACTCAGTTACACTAGTATGACATGTATTTGAGGAATCTTCAAATATTTCCCAAATCACTGGGATTAAAGGATGACAGTTGTAGAACTTTGGACAAGTAGCTCCTGTGGCTTCAGAGTACCTTGTGTCATACAGTTAAGATTTTATGCCTGTTTCTCTTTGGTCTCCTGGCCACTGCACAGAGGCTCCTGAGGTCAGTACTAGACCCTTCTATATCAGAAACTGTTTCTGGAAGGGAATGCAAATCAAGAGACAGACCACATTATAGCAGAGATTTCATCAACTTTTGCTGTAATACAGAGCACATGTTGGCACAGGTTGCTGGTGAGCCTCCTCGGCTGTAATTCTGCACCTTCCCCTCCACTGTTCTTCTTTGCTTCCGGAGCAAGTGAAATTGGTTGTATGGAAATCAGAGTACTGTAAAGTCCATGCATGGATTTCAGCTGTCCTCAGTACCTTCCAATCATTTTACAGAAAAGGTTAATTAACATTTTATTTCATATTTAATTTCCTCTTTCCCAATTTTTTTTTTGTTGAGTTTTGTTTGTTTGTTTGTTTTTTTGTTTTGTTACTGCTGTTGTTGCTGAATCTCTAAGAATCACCAGCGTCCAACAGCCTGTGAAAGTCTGTCCTGGTTTCTTCCTGAGTTTCAAGTAAACAGGTTCTACCTAATACATGCTAGAAATTAACAAGCAGAAACATGACCTCGGATCCTCAATACAAAGGTGTAAGTTGCACTGCTAATGTAAAACTTAACCTCTAGGTTCGCAGCAGCTTGAGGGCAAACCGAGCACAGCTTTCTAGAGAGAGTAAGCACAGCTACACCATCAATAACATTCCAACAAAACGTCCTTTCTCCAAGGGACACAACCCTGCAGTAAGATCTTGACTACAGTGACGCTGACCAAGCAGCACTTCAGTGCTTTGCTACTGAATCATTAAGCAGAAGATCAAAAAGTCCCCAGGCACCCCGGGGGGTCCTCTCGGAAAAAGACTAACAGTTCGAAGGGGAAAGCTGTCTGCTTTTACAAGACCTGCAAGGAGAGCTATGAGCTAAACCTCCTTCTGCAAGGACATAGCTTTGAAGAAGGCTACAAATACACTTAAGGAGTCAACAAGCATTTCTTATCTCCTGCTGAGGTTCTTTGGGAAAAAGCCTCACAAGTCTGAGTAGGTTCTAAGGCTGCATGACAGTTTCTTTACTAACAGTTGTGCTTACAACTCTAATCCTGAACTTCCTCATGGTGCTCTCAGACTAGGCTAAAACCAATTTCAAGAAAACCTAAAAAAACCTTTAACAGTAACATCTTTAAAATGGTAACGTGGCTAGAGATCTACCTGCACTCAATCTGTCTGAGAAAGTGGACACCCAAGCTGTCAAGCATCTGCTTGATAAAGTACAAATTTACCTTGAAGTAAAGAGAATTAAACTAGCATCAGTTAACCTTCCACGTCTGACTTATGGGTTTACAAATAAATGTTGTCAAAATGCAACACTGATTTCCTTCAGTTGTTTAATGAGGCAAATAAACACAGAAGATGAAATTATTTCACATAATGATGTTTTTCTTCTGCTACAAAATTATTTCATTTGTCATGCCATACTAATTTCTGGAACTCAAAACAAAAGTAAATGATCCTGATTTTTAAATATGTATGGTTAAACTTAATTTTAGCACAGAAACTTGGAAAGCTCATGCTTAGATCTTAACCTGTCTCCATTCCCCTTCAAGCATTATGAAATACTACTTTCCACAGCTGCACGCACATGCAAAAAATTACGTCTTTACTTCATTTTGAGTTAATTTAATCCTTTAACTGTAGAGCACTCTTGATAAAGACACTAAACAACACCTTTTGTGGTCTTACAAAAATATCAGAGGAGTTCCACTCGGCAGTGTACACGTTTTTCCTGAGCCTACACATTAAAATTGCTTTCCACATCCCAGGTCAACATGCCATCAGCTGAAAGCAGCAATGCTGAACAACAGCAAATGTGTCCACAGATATTTGTGCAATGTGATGGACAGGCACTGGAAGTCACTTCAGTTACCCTGTATGTTCAATCAATAACTCCACTACTACACATGAAAAACGCTTAGCACCATAAAAAACTCTTCAAGACTTACTGAAACACAAACCAATTTTTTTTTTCATTTATCATTGTTTTGACTAAACTACTGCAATTTTACCTGACAGCAAAACGTCTGGGTTTGTTTATTCTTTTAAAAATGACCAGTGGAACTTCAGAGGCAACTCAGCACAAAAGTCACTCTAGTAAGTATATTGTTTCTATCTATTTATTTTGATAAGCCAAAAAGTCTTTCAAGTGCTGATTTTTTGGTATTTTTTGTTACTAGTAAATGTGCTTTTATTAATAAATTCAAGAAACTGCATATTGCACTGGGAAACAGATCAGCTGAAACCATATGAAACAGCCTATGCAAATAAAAAAGACAGCCTGGACAACGTAGCATTACACTCTGAAGAGAATATTTACTTTTTTTGGAGTTGAGAAATGTCTTGCTCCTGTAGCCATGTATATTATCAGGAAGCCTCCCTCCTTTGTCCCACAGATACATACACGGTAATCATCTACTGATTTCTACTAGTTCAATGACAAAAAAGTATTTAAAACAAATTAAAAAAAAACCCCACCAAACAAACCACCCCCCCCCAAAACCAAACACCCAACCTTTTGTTTTAATTTCAACACTGAAACATTCCCAGACTTCAGCTGCAACATTGACATCTGCCTTGTAGAAAACGGAAGATTGAACTAATGACCCTTCATAAAGCTGTTTTTTGTACAGAGTTAGAAATTAATGATAAATATTATCCAAAAAGAGAAAAAAAAAAAGTAAAAAAAAAAAAGTACTTTGGTGAGGCTTGCTATTCATAAGTTTGCAAAAGGGACATTGACAAAAAAAGCAGCAGCAGGTGACAAATCTCTTGATTCCAGCAAACCTCTAGCAAAGGCACAGAGTATGTTGCTTATATTTGGGGCATTAAAAAAGAGAATAACATTCTGAAAAAGACACTTTTCAGGTATCATAGTAATAACTACATTAGACAAAAAGTAGAGAAACAGCAATGCTCCTCTTTCTCAGGACCACCATCAATAATGTTAGCTCATTTCTGGAAATCCATTGAAACAGGAGGTGCTGCTTCCCCAGGCCTTCAGCAGGACCAGATTACACGCTGCAGGTAATCACCACAACAATCACTTCTCACTTAAAACGCCTTTGCAATACCTCACTTGCACCAACCTCAGCAGGCAGGCAGGGCAGAGGCAGCAGCCCAAGGCCAAGAAATGAAGCAATCTGTGGCATTCGGCATAAAAAGTGTTTAATATTAGAGGAAAGAGATGGAGGTAAAGCCTTTCTGGTTAAAAATGCAGTAAACTTCAATATTTGTGTTTTTGAGTAGACACTGCGAAGACTTGAAACACCATACACTGTTTTCATACTTCTGAGAGCACTTCGGGCAAGATGCAAGTGAACATCTGAAGTTCACCACCGTTTTGAGCACAATAATAAACTGAAATCTCATTTCTTGACCAAATGCTTCCCATGACAGAGCAAAAAAACTAATCTCAGCCAATAGAATAGGGTCAAATGATTTGTTCATAAATCAGAACACTTACGGCATAGTCTGACAACCCATCAGCCATTAAGAGAAAAAGACATTTTAGGTTTTATTCTGTTTTAGTAGCATGCCCTGAAAATGGGCAGATTTTATGTATATACTGCATTCCTAAACTGAGGATTATACAAAATAAGGAACATCTGTTACTTCCCAGAATCAATTATAAGTGGTGTTAAAATTAACGAGACCTTCAGGCACTGATCTTGCGAGCAATTCATTTTAATCTGTAGAACTCTTGGAGGTTCTCTCATATTTGCATGGAAAAAGCTACATGAACATAATGCTCCAAGTTCTGCATTACACATCCTAGGTACACGGGGAATTTATAATCCACTATTAGAAATGGCAATTACAAAAGACAACGGTAATTACTTGAAATGCTAATTAAATGTTGGCCATTCTTGTTGATTTCAGCATTTGTTTAACTGTAGAACACAACTCTATTTGACTTACATTTAATCAGTTAATACACTGGAGGAAATGCAATGACAGACCAAAGAGCAGCTAGGATGTTTCAGACATCAAAGCAGAAGCAGGACACCAATTCCCAAACATGCACAGTGTCCTGTGGGAAATGCCCTGCCAAGGCACATTTATCCTGTTAGCTTGTAAGACAAGCAAGTTAACTAATTACAATTCTAAGATCCTGACCCAATGCCTAATGCTGTTCTTTAAAGCAACCCTCTCACCTCCATTGTACCTGCCCAGAAGTGATCTCTGCTTTCTTATTTTGTTGCCTTCGGAAATTATGGCTTCAAGTGTTCCAAACTGCCATGAATAATAGATTATTTCAGTCTACATTACGCAGAAGTTGATGTTTAAATACAATTGTTTCCAAGAAGGATAAAAAAACAATAGAAAAAATGACTTCAAGCTAAAAGAAACCTATAAATAGCTTATTTGTAGTTACAAGCAATACTATTTGGGGGAAATAATTAATCAGAGTACAAAAAATTAACAAAAGGACACACCTTTCCAATGCCCAAATAACAGGTGTACAAACAGATGACATGAGAGGGAATTGGGTATGCTTTAAGGTTGTGTTATCAGCAGCCTAGGTAGTTACTGATAATTACTTATTTATTATGTGCTCCAGTTTAATAGCAAAATAAATTCCAAAATAAACAGCAAATGCATTGAAATGCAATAAAGTTATTGCCACAAAAAACCCATGGCTGGGCCATTAATAGTGATCTCAGACAGAAAGGCACAGATACACTTCAAACATCAAATAAAACTTAGCTAGAACAAAGACAATTTTTAGTGAAAAGAAGGAATTCCAGAAAGTTACTTCAAAACACACACACAATAATCCTTGACAAAAGTACCTAAGGAACACGAAATAATAAAAGTAGGGAGAAAACATCCTGCCAGCCCTTCCTTATTCTAGTTAAAACAGGCTTCTGTCACAAAAAAACCCAAAAAACAAAAAAACAAAACGAACAAAAAAAACCCAACAACTTTTTTTCTCCAACAAAACTAAAACTGTATTTAAAGCAAGTATTTCACAAGGCAGCTGCATGTTAAATATTCCTGGCAGTCTGCATCTGAATAAACTAAACATACCCAAACCAAATAAAAATTAATGCTGCTACTCCTTACCCGCTCAACCTTTCTTCCCCCTAAGAGAAACTGACATTTCCCTCCTAACTTCTGATGACTTCAGTTAGTGTATCATTGAGAGTTATTGTTGTTCATTGTCCACGTAGCTTTGGCTTCCTAAAATACTGCAACATATTAACTTTCATTAGTTCTAGGTCAAGAAGAAAAGGGGAAAAAAATACACAGATCATTCCTAAGATAGGAGAGTTCTTCAGACCAGTGCAGAAGACCTCATCATTGAATTGTGCTTAAAAATGTTCCTTTATTTCAAAGCACACAAAAAAACCCACCAAAAAACCAAACAGAACTGATCTTGATTTTCTATGTCTCCTTGCAAAAAAAGTAACTAATTTTTTTTTTACATCCCAAAAGTCTACATGCAGTGGGAACATCCTCAGCGTTCCTCTCTTCACTTGTTAAAAATAGATCTGAACCTCTCACTTACAGAAGATACCAGGAAGGAAGCTCAGAGCTTTAAGCTATCTCCATCTGGAAACCCCTCAGTGTTTAATTTCCCTTTCACTAGTAACAACATCAGCCATTGAGTGCTTCATCAGTGTTAGAGGACAAAAGGAAAAGACTCCACCTCAACGGCAGTCTAAGAACAAACACAGTTAGAGCGATGTGGTAGCCACTTGCCACCCAAGAGAGCAGGCTTGCTCCCCTTCTGGCTTCCTGGCACCAGCACTAGCATTGGTCAGACTGTCACTCCCTCAACCAACAAAGCATTGTAAGAGACACAGCTTCTGACATGTTGTGCAAGAAAAGGCAAACCAATATATTCATCATAGTTTTCCTTGGCATGAGGAAGCCAACCAGAAATACAACTTAACTAATAGCATCTTACAGAACTAGTATAGAGAACTTTTCTCACTCCTACCCACGTAGAAAGTGCAGCTAATACCTCATGGTGCTTGAAACAATTAATTTGTCTCCATGACCCACTGCTGCTGCCTCATCAGAAACATGACCAATGTGCTGACTAAGCAGAAGAGCCCACAAATGTGATCTCGTGCATCAACCACAAGCTGCAGCAGTGGCTTAGCTGCTGCTTCCAGAGAAAGCAAAATCTTAACAGACAAAATGTCAGTTGCTTTCCTGAACAAAAGAAGTGGGCCATTCACCACTGCTAGGTGTCTGTTTTATATGCTTTGGAAGAGTTCTGGGCAGATGAACTTTTCTAATCAGAGCGAAAAGCTCACTTGGAGTGAGAAGCAATGCTTCCAACACAGTATGCCACACTTCCTGATGGGATTATGTACACAAAACAATCTGTCAAAAATGGAGCTTGTTTTTAACCTAATTTCCAAAGTTAATGTAGCTCCTGTAATCACACAGTCTCTCCTCAACAACTTTTAAACATGTTACCAACTTCCACTAAGTTTACCAGTGAGAAAGAGGAGAGGGTTCAGGTATCATTAAGTTTCCAGCAGCCACGTAAAATCAGTGGCTAAATACTGAAGGAAGGACAAAACTTGTGAGCTTTCTGAGAACAGGGCAGGCAAAACACAATCATTATATATGTATCACTGGGAAGCTGCTGCCTGGCAACCAGCACATGAGTCTTGGTTGGCCAACCGGGACACGCACAACTGTGAGACATGCGCAGCTCAGAGCATTTTGAGGACACAAGACACAGAGGAATCCAGGCTTTGTTAAGCACCTCTGCTCAAAGAAGCTGGTTTTTGAATATCACAGCACAACCAAGTCTTTTGTGGAAAAGCTCCAAAAAACCATCATCATCCAGATTTCAAACATTTTAGGTCCCATTTTGAAAGCTTCTCAACAGACAACTCTTTGCATCAATGAGCCATGTAGGCTGTCTTTAGCATCCATCACTTCTGCTTCCAATTTCCTTCTCAACAGCTCCAGACAACTAAAGAGGGTGAATCAGTTTGGAGGTCTTTGCTGATGTTTAAGTGCAGTAATTGAGGTAACAAGAGCTACCAGCAGGTCTGCATTTTCATTTAAGTTAACAGGTTCACAATAATGCAACTCTCAATGCTTGACCCAGCACTTCAACAATACATTGCACGCTGACTTGCATGAACCTCAACATACGACTCCAGGAAACCAACGAGTGTTCAAATGAGTATTTGTTGCTAAATATTATGGTTCAGAAATCCACTCAGTCACTTCTGTCAAAGTTGGCAATGACAATGAAGCTTGAAATGACAGTAATGGCTAAACTGAATTATCTTCCATGCATTAACTGAAGTGGTTGCATGGTTTATACACTGCGAGTGTGCCTTCACTGCTCCCCCACCAGCAGACTGCCTCGGCTCCAATCCCCTTACATTTGAGTCAGTAGTAGTGTGCTTACAACAACACCAAGTGTCTTTGAAACACCTGCCCACTGCAAGTTCACTGGGATGACATTAGTAATCGCCATTCTGTAAGGAAACATTTGGACTCACACCTCACCTGGGGTCCTTAAATTCCTTGCAGTTTTCCTATTGCGATCTCACTGTCTTCACACAGGCAGAGAAACGAAGGTGGCAATGTAAACACTCACTACCCACGCATGCCTGATCAAAGGAAGGTTACTAAACACAAACCCTCACAAAACCACTAGCTGGAATACCTGCCCATTGTGACAGAGGAGGAGACTTGGAAAGTGGAGTCTCCCGTTTGTTAAAATCGATGGCTTGAACTTTGCCCAAATACCTAACAGAGCTCATTGGAGAGAACTAGGTGGTAGGCAGCAAGAAAGGTTAGAAAAGAACCATACCTCTCTCAGTCTTAATTATCTGCAAATAAGTAAATAAATATTAGTTGCAAAGTTTCAAAATACAATCAAGTCACCAGCTGCTCTGCATCTGAAAATCAAAGCACAATGGTAACAGCCCCCCAAAGATTACCCTTATCTACCTAGGACTGGAATTAAACAACTCTTTCTAAATAAAAAATTCTTGCAAATTCAGGTTTTCAAGCACATAAGGTAAAAATAGAAGTGTTATCTGTTTGCTGTGACAGTGAACTTTCAATAACTATTACTAAGTACAAATGGAGCTGAAATTCACACTGGTTGGCTTGTAGCTTCTGCAGAAGAGTATTTCTAGTAAATATCAGCTTTTCCAATTATTTACTAAATGCCAAACTACACAGACAATCTAAAATTTAAGCCTAAACTATCCAGTGCTGCCCCTTTAACACTGCTTTTTAGCAGCACTCCACGGTTCGACAGCAGTTGATACTCCTAAATATAGCTCTGCCTTACCTCCCCCCGAGTTCACAAGCCAAAGCCAATCGCATGACTCACACCCTGACACAGGCCAAACAGCCCTCGCAACACCTCTGCAGTTGAACGTGGAGCGTGAAACACCACCAGAACTTCGGGAAATATTTAGGAAACAACTCGCTGAGGCGCAGGCTTTGCTAACCACCTCTTGCCTTCGCACCCCTTCGACACCTGCAGGGGTTCCAGCTCCCTGCAGCGCTGCTTGTGCTCGGCCTGGCTGTGCCAGAACCCATTCCACACGACCTTCCCATGCACCCTCTGCCATCCCCTCCCCTGCTTTTGCTGAACTCTCCGAAGCAGTTTTGGTAACAACAGACAATAGAAGCCAAAGAAAAAGATACTAAGGAATAAAAGGTTTTTGTGGCTAGTTCAAAGGTAAAAGTGGAGGCATTTCACAATCACAGGTGGCATTTACTGCAAGAATGTTGTATATTACAGGCACTAGGGTCTGTTACACAGTAAGACCAATGCTTCTTCATACCCAGGTATGAAAGCATGCATCCTGTCCTCTCTTCCCCACACAGCAGGTCTGGATAAGATTAGGAAGTGCTCCAGCGAGAATTTAAAACACATTCAAATAAATTGCCCTTGTAGATGAGTGGTTTAGATGACACATACAACACCAGTCAGAAGAGTGTTTGCTTAGGCTGTGGTTAACCAAAATATTCTCATGTAGTCTTGCTTTATTGACACAGGATAACTAAGATAATCAAAATAAAAAGCTGAGGTAGACTAACAGACAGAAAGGCAGAGAGAAATATGAAATCCAAAGAGAAAACAGGAAGTTAAGATTTGGGGTGGGAAGCTCAGGGGAAAATGGGCATACTTCAGAGCCAAGTTAACACTCCAAAGACAGCAGAAAGAGATCCAGTCTGATTCCTAGAGCCTGGCTCTTACTCCATACAGAAGCAATTAGTATAGCCACGAAAGATAAAGAAACATTCAGAGAGAATTTCCCTGCTGCTTTTTTATACAGAACAGTAGCATTGCACAGGACAAAGGCAATACCAAAGGAAAAGAAAGCTGAAGATGTTCTCATGATAGTGGCTTTAATTAACACCACACTGCCTCTGAAGCAGTGCAGTAGTTCCGTCTTGAGCCAACAGACACCACATTGACTGCAGATTTTTAGATGGCTTTTAGAATACTCCATGAGATTAGCTTAATTTAGTCAAACCATTTGTAGATCTTTGCACGAAGAGATGCATATTAGAAACCATAATCCAAAGTTTTCCCTGCACTGACAGTGCAGTGAATTCATGTGACCTTCACCCAAAGCTGGAACAGCCAGTTTTGTACTGCATGAAACACAGTGCCCTCTGGCTTCACATTACATGGGAATAAGAAAAGCACCTACAGCACAAACCTTCTCTGGTTTCTATTTCCATCTCCAGTAAAGAAACATAGGAAAAATTACATGATCATTCTTAAATATCCTAATGTGTCAAGGAACCATCATCACCATCACCACTCTGATGCTCTGAATATTGAGATCGTTCAATATTCACTTTAAGATATACAGAACTGCCAGGTAAAGATTATATCATGAGAAACTGAAACTCACTGAAAAACAAAACCGCAAACCTTTCTTCTTCAGAACTGTTTTGCTCACAGGTTATGTGTTTGAAGATGGGGAGAAGTCCCATTCAGTCAAAGCTGTGTAAAGAAGTTTCAGTTTTACGTGACTTTGGAAAAGAGATTATACAGAAATAAAGAACATGACCATTTCAAGAAAAATATAAATTTCTTATTGTTAAAACTCACCATGGAGAGAGAAGAACTTCCTAATGTACTGCAACTGAAAAAGCTAAGATTTGAGACATTACTCAGAAGTCAAGAGCCATGCAAAAACAACAAGCAATTACATTTAACCAACAAACCCTACACTGCCTAGAAAAAACACTTTCACTGCTCGTTCACTGCCTCTGGCAGGGTACAGAGGGATAGCATTTTGAGACAACTAAACTGTAATTTCTAGATCCAAGATTTTTCACCCCCTTTTAAGTTACACATGGTTTATTTAAGCACTGATAAATATCGAAAATGGAAATACTTTGTCCCATTAATATGCGTATCTAGTCAGGCAGTTGGTGTTATTTAAGGATGTGCTGGACAAACACATTGTGCTGATTGAGACTGCAAAAAGGCAACACTGCATGTGAGGCCTGGAGAGAGAAAAGCTACATTAGCAATAGCAATGCACCAACACCAAAAATACATCTCTAAGATACAGAAAACAAAGACTACCCAAAGGGATTTATTTCACTATTTAATAGAAGTTTTTACACACTTCAATGTCCTTGCAATTCCATGGTTTAGTAGAAGTCTGCCCTAGATGATGCCAACTCCAGTCAGGTTTTTATTTAGTTACCCACAATGAAGTATCCTATGACCTGACACCATGACAAATACCTAATGTAACAACTTTTTGGCACATGAATTAATTACTGTTGCAATGATGCTGGAAAGCTTAATTCACCTCATAGAAACTGAACTTGATCTGACCAGAACAGCTAAAGGAATAGTCAGATGATTAAAACCACACAATTAAAAAAAGAGTCAAGTACACCATCACAGATGCATGAAAAATGCATTCTCCATATATAACACTGCAAAACTTAAAATCCTTTAAGAACAAAACTTCTTTTCTGCATTGGTAATTGCGCACACTCCTAAATAGATCTATGGTGTCTTTTTACGCCTGAATTGATATACTTATAAGCAATAAAGCATAGATTTTCAAACCCATTTGTGCTTAAAGCAATTATTTTGTACCTTAAATGGCAGTGCATGTTCTCAGTTTGCATTTTAGAAAACCCATGGCCACATTAAACAAAGGAAATGTTGTTTTAAAACAAGTTTCTGAAAGTCTTGAGTTCTACAGCAGACTACTTCTGGGAAATCTACAGTGTGTTTAATCCTGAAATAGGAAAAAAACCTAATACTGTTTTCTATGGAGGAATAAAAGGTTCAGGTATAAATGCGGACCCATAGTATATCAGGTAATTCACAGTCCTGTTGTAAACTGAACCTTAAGCACTAATTTCTCAAATGAGACATACCCTCTGACTTTCCCAGCCATTCACCCCAATGCCCTAGCATCCCAGTTCATCCCTGAAGCTTACCACTTCATTCATTATTTCACAGTGGCACTAACAGGTAGGGTATTCTAACAACTCTGAACATGAAACTGGAGTCATCTTGGTTCATCTATCATGCACCCTCATTTAGTAATGGAAACCAAAGTCTCCTTAGTGATTTTCAACCAATCAAGGCAAGCTAAAGGTTTTTCCTTAGAGCCACACTGCAAGGCAGCAGAGAGCATAAGGCTATACTAAAAATTGCCACCTACTAGGCAATACTGACATTGAAGTTTTAAAGAGGATACTGGTTTAATACAAAACACCAAAGACAAAAGTATGCTCCAAGTAATTTTCGTAAGTGTGATGAGGGAGTGTACGGTTTTCAGGTTCTTTAAGCGAAAATGTGATTCCCCAGATCATCAGTGGTGTGTTTCGGTGTGCTGGAAAACAATCCCAAGGGCATTATGGATGTGAGCTCAGCCAATCATCTCAAAACTTCACCTTAAGGCTTTTATTACCATTTTATATTGGTTATAAAAACTACTTTAACACTACTGTTACAGTATTGGAAAAAACAAGAGGCTCGTCACCTAAGCAATAAATATGGCTCTTTCTGTAGATAACTCTTCTCCCTTTTTTTATACATGGCCATATCCAGTTTCATAGAGGGAGAGACTAACACTAACACATCTGTGCTGACTAAAGAAACTAACAGAAATACTGGGGAAAACCCCCAGCCTCTCACTCTTAAAAGACACGAAAAACAGTAACAGCAACCAAGAATTTGCACAGAAGACTCAGAAAAGTGAGCCATAAGGCAGCTACTATCTGGGACATGCACCCCTAGCTCGCTATTCAAAGGCTGAGTGACTTTTTTCCACAGGTAATGACTGAGTCAATACTCCATCCTTACACAAGGAAAAGGAGTTATCTCCTCTAACTCTGTCTCTGAATTCTGACCAGTGGATATTAGTGTAACAACAGGTATCTAACAAAATCACTTCTTCCTGAAGCAAACCAAAGGGTGTCACACTGCGATGACCACTTGAACCTCAAACCCTCTTCCCAATCTATTGGTAGATCTTTTCTCCTAAGCAGCTGCCAAGCATGTCTCTGCGGCTGTGCTCTTGAGTTCCTTCGAGCAGCAACAGTATGAAATTGTCTTGATTCTTGTTAGCCTCACTGTCACCCACAGGCATACAAGTAGCAAAACCGAACACTGGAGACTGCAGTTTTCCTTCTGATGCTACTTGGGAAATCTCAAGAACCAGCAAATATCTGTCTGCATATAAACTCCAAAGAATCAGAAGGGCTTGCCTCACAGTTGGGGGATTACTTAGAAAGCTAGTTTTCATTTACATGAAAGCTCCAATTCTACAGGTTATAACAACTAAAAATTGCCTTAAAACCAATAGAGAATTTTTCACTGCACTTCCCTCAAAAGACTTACTATTTGTATCTTTTACATTATGATCTAACAGTGGTCAAGAGCAAACTTAAAGACATTTTTTGTGAGGTTAAATTATAATGGCTTTAGCTTAAATTATTTTATATAGTTCAATTTTAAAATACAATAAAACCTCCTGAACACATTTTTTAGGTCTCACGATAAACTGCTGAAAATTAGACTAGAGAACATCCCAGAAGTATTAGATAATCTCGAAGTGTTTTGTTTTCAGAAATAATTACTAACCTTATGATTTCCTTGTATAATCTTAAGAAGCTACAATCACAAAAAATGGAAAAATTATAGTTACTCAACAAGCAATTTAAATTCTTCAATATAAATTAAAACCTCACCCAACCTAAAAAGGCTTTACAAGGAAATTATTAACCATTCAAAGTACTCTCCACGAAGCCTTAGGTGGGTCAAGACAGACATGTCAGTGCTATGCTTTGCAGTCAAAGGCATGTCATATTTTTCCTCTCCAGCGATACGCTAACATTGATTTGAAAACAAGGTAATTCATCACTTCTTTCGCAACAAAGTGTCAGTCAAGTCCCCTGAAATGCAATCAGTAATAAACAGGCAGAAATGGTAAAACGAACAGGGTACAAGGAACTTGTCAATCAGTAAAATACACTTCCAGTTTCACTTGATAGGATTTCATTAGCTGTGCTCCACGTTATGTTACTTTGCCCAATAAGAAGCACAGATTGCCCAGTCTGATTGTTGGAAGTACACACAGCTAAAAGCAGTAAATGGGACTAAGTCCTCTGCAGCAAAAATGGAATTAAGAAAATATTTTCAGTACCCAGCACTGAAAGAGGCCATGCTGCAGATTAACTACCGTGTCTTTACCTCAAAGGAATAACTTGAATATCTTCCATCTTTTCAGCAATGTAACTAATCACAGACCAGCAATGAGGTAAGAGATCAGTAGAGTGATGTCAGGCAAGCTCAGCAGCTGAGTCCACAATGAGAAACCCTTCAATTGTATGAAAAATGGTACCAGCAATTGATTAAATTATTACATACACGAACACTGAATAATAGCTGTATGGCTACAAACTGGTTTAAGATGCAAGTTTGTTTTACTGGGGTTATCAAAGGGCAGTTAGCCACAGACACTCTAAGCGTTCCAGCACTGCAGTTCGAGATGTCTTTGTCTCATTCCCAGTCTCAGCCACTGCTCGTGGCGCTCCTGCGCTAGGCTGCCCTCCCGCGGCTACTCCAGGCAGCACACGCACCTGCAATCACTTCGAAATGGCTTCTTTTTTTTAATAGTAACATTACTGATTCAGAGTTAAATTAGCCCACCAAATGTTTGCACAGAACTAAAAGGCTGGTGCAGCAGCAGGACTGTTCCTAGGCCTTTCACAGAAGGTGGCAATGCTTGCTAGCTGGCAGCAGTCCTAGAAAGCCATCCTGGGCTTTTAAAATGGCACCACTACTTGCAGCTGCTCTTCGCTCTTAATAGAGGCTGCTTATTAAAAGCTCCTAAATTGTTTGATGAAGTCCTAAAGGAATGAAATGCCTGTCAGACACCTTGTAACTAGGCTAGCTATACCACTTTATATCAACTCTCGATGCTAACTGCAGTTGTTCTGAAAGGTACAAAAAATCTGAAGTATGAGTCTGTAACCCCTACATTTCCCACATCATACCGTTTACATGTCAAGAATTCTCTAAGTGCTTTATAAATAAAATATGAAAGAACACTGTACAGGAAAACAAGCATTTCAGACACAGGAAAAAAGATACTTAGCAGCCTGTTGTGCTTAAAGTCAGTCCACAGTGAGCTGGCAACAGGAGCGACTGAGATTCTTGTTACGTCATTTGATAAATTAAAACTACAAATGCTCTTAATTGGCAGAACACTGGATATGAACATAGCTAAGCTTTTGAAAACACTCGGGAACTCATCTAGCCTCCTACGAGCATTACACTAAAGCACTACCAATCTAATGTCAAGGGAAAACCTTCACTTTCACCAGTATTTAATAAAAGACAAAGAACACTTAAAATAGCCACGCAGGGAGCCCTAAGGAAACTCTGTTTCTTGCATGCTAGCAAACACCACTGCTGTTCTGACTGTGGACAAAGAGCAGTACACGTCACTTTAAGATGCATGCTATTCTGAACTCAGGTTGTGCAGACGCAGAATGCCTTAAGACAAACTGTTCCAGTCAACAAGACATAACATATTGCTTGATGCTCCTCCAATTATCCATTCAGAAAAAAAACATGCCACTGAGTTTAAAACAACTCCACATGATTCACTCACACAGGTACCTAAATATGGTTGCACTTCTGCACACATCTAAGCCAGTGTTTTCAGAAGCATTTAAGCACTTGTTTCAATCACCTAGAAGAAAAGAATCCCTATCCAGCACAAGAATCCCAGGCCTTTCATCTCTGCATGGTACCAGCTCACAAATCCACTACTTCTTTTTGCCTATTTAAAAATGTATTTTTACACTATGTCCAACAGCTGGTTTTATTACTAACTCCCCTCCCTCCTTTTTGTATAGAACACAAGAAGGCATTTTGCCTTCAATTACCACATAGCAACAAAAACATAACAAAGGAAGGAGGAGAGAAGGAAGCTATTATGTGCCATCTAGAAAGTGTCTTTACTTATGAGCCCTAATTACTTTTTCCTCTGATATTGCCTTCTAACTTCTCCTTTGCCACTTTGGGGATCATCCACTAAATTCTTCTTACTGTCTTCAACCACAGAAGTATCCAAACAAGTGTTAGAAAGTGATGCTTTTCCTTTGCCTGGTTTAAACAAACAAAGAAATACATATATACATGTACGCATATTTATGTTACATTTAAAAGTACAGAACACATAAATAAAATATATGGTATTTTTCTTGGTGTATCTGCATGATCAGTCTCTACAATTTGTTAAGGAGTACCTAACACTACTGGCAAACAGAAGAACTTACATACAACATCCAAATTAAGTCAATAAACATTTCCTGACTGGACCATTCTCCATTTTATAAGAGAAACTAAGCATTGCTAAGAAGAGCTATGGTAACTAAACTAGAGACCAGTGGATTTCATGCTATGGCCCAGGGTTC
Source organism: Ramphastos sulfuratus (assembly GCA_013399055.1). Lineage (NCBI taxonomy): Eukaryota > Metazoa > Chordata > Aves > Piciformes > Ramphastidae > Ramphastos > Ramphastos sulfuratus. The sequence continues at coordinate 14,069 of WBNM01029008.1, read as the reverse complement.
ATTTTCTACTCAATACGATGTCAGGAAGATGCCTGCAGGGTTGCTGGAACCTCCCGATGCTCTCTCTATAAGAAGGGTGAGCATCTCAGCAAGAAGCTAAGCTTCTATAAAAGTAAATAAAGAAGCTGAACGCATCTGGACAGTCAGATGATTGTCAGTATCAAGCTCCTTTTATGCCACAATAAAGAAGAACAAGCTCTTGAAGAGTGGGGCAATGAGGGTAGTTTGCCGTTTGCACAGCACCAGCCCATGCAAACCCACACCAGCGTTACCTGCAGCAGCACTAAGAGCACACAATGGCNTTAGCTCAAACCAGCACAGTCAAGCAGTCTTAGAAGTCAATGTTCAAGTACTGCTCTCTCCTTAAAGCACAGAAGGACAAAGCACACAGACTTGTGTCCAGAATCTAGGATACAACATTTTCTTCCCAATGGATGTTTAGGAAGCTTTCAAAAGTGGAGCCCTGAACATGCTGGAGATGTCCTAGAATCAAAAGATTCCTGTGAAATCTGTAACTGTCACATTTAAGGCTTGCAAGCACAGAGTGCTTCTGTGTTTGGAACTGAAGTATCATTTTGTTATACCTAGTTGGAATTTACAAGGTAACATTTTCTGTAAGACCATAAGCCATCAGCCAAGCTACAAAAGGAGTGAAGCCAGTACAGAAGTTCATCTGACCCTTAGGACAGAGTGATAGAGGGGGGCCAGCACCACAGCAAGGATGCAGCAGATGGACTATTGTCAGACAGGGCTGCTTGCACCAAGAATTCTCAGACCAGATTGCTACAGGGAGGTTCAAATTCAGCAGCTGCACACCACGCAAAAGGCTTCTGATATCATATCAGAAGAAGCAGCCGTTCCTCAAACACTGCTTCAAGATACACAATTTATTTTTAGATCGGTACCTCACCACTCTTGCAAACTAAACGTCGAGTCACTTTTCACAGCCCATTCCAACCACCATATCAGGTTTTTTATTCAGCAGTTGCAACTGAATAGAAGAGCCATCTGGAACCTGAGGGCACATACCTAGTCTAGCATAAACCTTACCTGCTGCTCCAGTAACTACATTTCCTTCCTGTGAGATCTCTGGTCACCCACAGCACAAAGTAGAACCCAGCAGCACCAGTTACCAAGTGCATTTCTGCCTGCTGGTACAGGTCCCTCAGCAGAATCACACAGGACAAAAACAAGTGAAAAAGAACACGGTACTCTCCCAGAAAACATGCTGGTCATGTACTCCCCTCAGCTGTTCCTCAGAGTGGACAAAGTAACAGTGCTTCTAAATGACAACTTCTACAAACCAGGTGTTCTTGTCAGAGACAAGAATTTCAGTGTTTTCAAAGAATATTCTCAGAAATAACTTTAAAAAAAAATTATTACAAAGACTTTATTATCCTTGGTCCTCTGTAACTTTTTAGTTTGTTTTAAATAATATTTCACCTCCTACTCAAGGACTACCAAAAATGTAATCACAGACACTGTAAAGAAGGAAACTTGGACATTATAAACTGTCTTGTGGAAGAAGGCAGTTTCTTGTTCACCATATGACTTGAAAATGACAAACTGCTTAAAGCTTTTTGACAAAACACTTGAGCTGCAAACATGCAACACAAATTCAAGAAGTTTGTTTCTCCTAACTTCCAGGAACTCAGAATAATGGCAGTAAAAATCTCTCAAATCCTGCTGGAATGGTTCTGTGTACTAGGTAAGGCCACAGTACTGCTTTTTGTCTCGATGCTCTTGAATTCTGTTTGTGTGACAGCTTTGTAGCTCAAACACGGTATGCTCTTACAATATTTTGCCAGGAGTTTCTCAGATTTTTAGCAACTGAAAGGAGATTAGTATTCTAAGGAAATATTAACCAAACACAAGGCACAAAAGATTAAACCTTTTAATCTTCAGTAAAACAACCTATGTATCAAGCCACATCTTTGGTCATTAAACCTCCGCATAAGACAGTAAGAAGGATAGAAACCTGCACGCTAGGGCCAAGGAGATTCTTCTTTGTAAAGAAACAATCTAAAAATAGCAAAAATAACCCACAAAAGCAAGCAAGCAATCCTTGGAGAAAACAGAGGCAAAGCCAAACCCAAGCAAACAAACCTCTATACCATAAGTTTTGAAGTGGAAATAGGTAGCCATGATTAACTGTGAATTCCTTATGGCAATAATTTCATTATACACAGTAAAACTACACAGCTTTCAGAAGGGCTTCCTTAACTTACTAGATAACCTACAAGCAATTTCCTTATATGGCTGGAGTGAAATTGCTGCTGGTATACTATAAAGCTGGAAGAGAAATGACCTCTGAAACAGAGATCTTTGTTGCTAACTGGAGTAATAAAAGTTGCATCACATTTGTTACAGATTCTTTTCATATACATGTACTGCATTTTCTCCTGAGTGTGGCAAATCAACATCAAATCGCTAACAGTGTTTACTGAATTTCTGGGAATTAACAATGCAGCTTTTCAGTGAAATGGGAGACACAAATGAACAAGAAGGTATTAAAGGCTTTTAGCTTTAAATGTTCTTGAAAATTACATGAAGTTTAAAAGCACCACCTACCTTACATACTTCAGCTTCTGCCTTGTAGGTAAAAATGAACACCTGTTTGTCACTATATGCAGAGACTCCTAATGTTGTTCTGTTTTAGTTTTAATGAATTCTTCTAAATATGACAACTCTTGAGCCACCATTTACAACTTTCACATTACTCAACTAATACATTTTTCTTCATGGAAGAGCCAGACCCACTGAACAGTACCCTTCAGCAGTGGCAACTACTCACCTTTTTGGCAGAATTACTTAGTTACAAAAACATTTTTTGAGATTTGGTGCAAATGGTAACATTGAAGACATAATTCTAATAATGTATTTTTCTCAGCAGAAGACAGCTCCAGGAGTATTCATTACTTGGCAAGCACAAAGACATTATCTTTTCACTTTCACTGCAGTGTTTCAGGATGGGTTTTTTTCTTATCTCTTAATCATTTTTTGAGGTAAACAGTCATTTTGACACTAGAAATGGCCAACCTGGGCACCAGACTAGGTTAAGGTATAATTCATAATTTAAAAATACTAAGCTTCCAAACAAAACTAATTCGCCAGCTACTTATGTTCTGAATGCCAGGCCCACTTTGTTTTGCTGTAGTTTTGTGTATTTCAATTTGCAGAACAAAACAAATAAAGATCCAATTACACTCTAAAGTTTACACTTTCTAAAGTCTAAACACTATTTTTTGACATTAAAAAAAGACAACAGAAGAAGGACAAAATCAGCAAGGAATGTGGCTCACACTCCAGGCAAAGCAGCACAGAATCTGGCACAAAAGAGCATAACTCCATGATTAGGATGACATCACTTAAAGACCTGTCTATGGACAAAGTTCAAAATCTGCCACAGCCATAAAAGAAGTATTTTTTAGCACCATGGCTCAAGCAGACCAAGAAATAAAACTACAGCTACCCACATGACTAGACAAGTCATACTACAGAAGTTCCACTGTTGGGAAAAATACAAATAATCCTTGGAATTTATGATACGAGACCTTACTCCTGCCTATGGCAATTCCTGGCAGCAATGCTTACCTGGCAACGCCCCCATCACACAATCCCTAATTTTGTCCCATTCATGCATCTTTTCTCTTCCTCACAATTCAAAGTTCACAGAAATCAGAGTTTAATGAGAGTGCCTTCAATTTTGCATACGTAACATACCTAAAAACATCCACAGACTCATCTAAGTTTTCTCACTGATCCCACCAAAACAGTCTTAGCTCGTCCTGGATGATACAAGGATTTGAGCTCTAGGAAATGTAATACGAGTTACATCTTACCCAGAACATTCCCTGCAGGTACTTCTTCAAGATCTTCGAGTTCTCTTCCCATAAGCAAGTAGAGATTCTCTAATGTACAGCAACTCATATGAGGTATTAATGGCAGATCATTTGTCGGGGAGCACTCTGATGATAGCTACAGTGTGAAACAATCAGTGTTGGGTATTTATCACTCAGTACTGATAAAAACCTGTCCCTCAAAATCTCCCAGCATTCAAAAGCTAAGAGATACATTCTAAAGTATTTTCATTTCCATAGTTAATATTAAAAAACAGTGTATACTTGAAAAACCTTTTTTCCCCTTACAAAAATTCAGTCTTGTGGAAAATTGAGCGAATGTTAACAAAGAAATACACCACAATGCTTTCTCTGGTAATTTTTTGGCGTGTGCTACTTCGAGATCACTTTTCATTGTCACTGATAAAACAAGTATTTTAAAATACATTAATGAGTAATGAACTTCTACAGTCACAATCCCAAAACATTTAAACACTATTGTTCTCACCACTATGTACCTTTCTGCTACACAAAAAATCAGTAACTTGTATTCACAAGTTTTCCTTGATTCTTGAACTTTTTTTAATTATTTTTTTTTTGAGTGAGCAATGTATAAATATTTAACTCATTTGTGTTTCAAAAGAATCCCAGTTTACGGTAGTAGTTCACTGACACCTCTTACCTTATGCAAAGACTCAGCAGGATCATATTTTGGTCCTAAAACAAGTATCTTTTGCCCTCTTTGCACCACGCCACTGAACACTCTAGCAAAAGCAATGAAAGACTCCTTGTTGTCTGCTTCCTGTTTCATTGCCTTTGAGGTCATGGTCTCTGCTTGACCAGTAGGCTGTTGCTCCTCACCTAATCACAGAAAAAAATATGAATTAAGGCAGTTTCTGCCTCATCATCTGAAGAAAATTAAAAACCATTATCCTCTCACATCTGGTGGCACTTTAAAAGACAGCAAGAACATCCCATTGTACCACATAATCATCTAGCCCTGTTGCTTATAGCCTGCTTTTGCACCAATCTGTTACTAGACTCTGGTTTTCATGAAACGGGGACTCTCGAAAGCTTAAGGGAATTGGTCACACAGGCACAAAGATGCAACAGGACCCACGAGGTGCTAGTGGTAAGCTAAACAACCTGAATCTTTCTGCCCCACAGGCAAGGGCACCATGCTCCTTGCAGTGAACACTGAACTGTTCAGCACGGCATGTCCTTCAAGCATCATCTCTCTTTGCTTACTCCAAGTGCTGAGGCCAAGCACAGGCTAGAGGGACAGACATCCATGGCACTCTTACAGCACTGAAGAGCTATCAGCACTCTTACAAACCACTCTTCATTCTTGGTTCAGATTCATCTGTTGAGCTGTTGGGACTGTCAGGACTGTGGATGACTCTTTGTGAGGTTCACAGCCCCTTGACAACATCTAGACTAAACAACTGCTGAGAATTACATACCTCTCATATCACCAGTGTTCCCAGTCATTGGAGATGAATTTTCACTCTGGGGCTTTCCTGCCATCTCCTTTCCTTGATTTGCTGCCAATTTTTCTGCATGTCTCTGCTTCACAAGCTCCCGACGATGAGCTATTTCTTCTTGAGTTAAAGGCCTACATTATATTTTAAAACAGTAGTATTTGGAAATGTCATTTATTTGGAAACAGTTAACTCACAGTAATAAGAATACTGCATTTGGCGTAAGTAAAAACTTACATAGCACCATGGAGACAAAAGGCATTTTGCATATTTTAAGGCAGCTAAACTTAGCAAACTCTTCCTCTACTGTGTTGGGAACAGGACACCATATCAAACTTAGCAGGTCGAGTTTCCCCCACTGGTGTAAATTCTCATTGAGAATTCTCATTTCACAGAAGGCAAGATAAACAGACTTGGTTTTACCCAAAACTCTTTTCAAGCATTTTAAACAGCAGAGTTACACATACACAAAATCTAACAGCACTGCCTGAAACCACCTGTTTGATTGCTAAATCAAATCTGCGATATGAAATTATCTTCTAACTGAATGAAATCCAAACAAGAAAATTCGTTTCAGACACAAGTCATCTTCTCTAACTGTCCCTCTGTTTCAATTAGTTTCCCACATAAGATAACTGAATCTGTGATCCTGCTAGAATCACCCCAGATTCTCTTAAGAACAATCTCTTTAGTGATTTCTGTAGCGACAATTTCTCAAGTAGAGTGCAGCCAGTCGGGTGCTGACATTACAAAAAAGCTTTTATCCCTGTTACTTAAAAAGGAAAACACAGTTAGCTTATGCAGATACCATTTATTTTTCATGGAACTAGAATGCTTTCAGTTTCAGCTTGATTTTAGTCTGTGGGAGTTTAGTTTGGCTTGCTGAGTGTGGGTTTTTTGCATTGTGAGCCATGGAGATACACAGACTGCTATCCTGAACTAGTAACTAACTCATTTCCAAAATAATGTCCAATGCACTTATTTATATTACACAAATATTCTTAATGGAGTTCTAACTCAAGGGAAGAAACAGGAGAATTCTATCTTAAAACATGTACAACACAACCAGATGAACTTATCATGAAGCTTGAGATCTTGACTTCAACTTGAGAAGGCAAAATCCCACCTACATCCTGTGTCCTTAGGCTTGCACCGGGCAGGAACAACAGCTCGCAGGATTAAGATGGCTCACGATTCTTTCAGAGCACTGTACACAGCACACGGTCTGGTGAACGCTGCAGCCAAACCAGAGCACCTGTTGGTTTAGTGGCCTTGGACAAGTCACTTTTCTCTGATTTCCTCATTTCAAAACCATTTCGAGATTCTGTGACCAGCAGTAGTGAGGAATGATATAAGGAAAGAAATAGTGGAAAGCACTACAGCAGTCATTTGTCCTCACAGAACAGGTACAGAAATAGGGTTTCTAACAAAAAATAAAAAAGGTTGACTCACATGCCCCTATCAACTATTCCACACTCCCAAACAGGGAAACAATTCAGCACTTTAGGGTCAAAGCTTTCACACGTAGCCAGCAGACACTTAGTGGATGGTTACTCTGTCCTCAGCTTAATTCATTAGGGGAAGAAAGCCCTGAAGAGATGACATGGCTGAGATGCATAACAAGCAGTCATACTGGCAATGAGTTTACCATCATATGGATGCTTTTCTGCATACAACTCATTCTGCTAAAGACTTAATTTAAAAATGCTCAATGAGACCTTTCATTTTATCAAAACTCTCCTTGGAACTTGAGGAAATAATTTGGAACAGTTATCATGCTTACCTTGATCCCAAATTAGTAGGAAAGCTACATGTAAATTAAAGGTCTCTCTACAAATGACCAAAGAGAGGATTCCAAGAACAAAACAAAAAAAAAAACCAACCCAAAAAAGCATAGAATTTGAAGTGTAGACTTTCAAAACTCAGAATGTGGGACAGGCACACTATGTGTGTCATGGAAAAGGCAAAAGTAGGCAAAACTTCCACTACAAACTTCACATAAATCTTTTCTTTCCCCCTTAAAAAGATTATCTTTTTGACAATCACTGTGATAGAATTAAGAATATCCATCTCTGAAATGTGGGACAGTGTGCTCCTTTCTATTTGATTTGTTTCTTGCATTGCAAAAGAGAGCAAGGCTTAACAATGCAAATGGTGGGGAAGAAAACTTGTATGGGATAAATTTTATTTTCTTTTCTGAAGGCAGCTGTTTAAAGCTATTTAAGGGTTTGGAATGTCTAAAAAATTCCCAGAGCATAGAGACTGACAGGGAAAGTACAGATGAGACAATCAAGGGTGTCATAAACGGAGTCTATGTTTGATTGCATAGTACACACATGAGGACACATGTATGCATTTACCCAGAAATACTTTTCATGTCTGTAAATAATCCTGAAAGTAAAAGAATTTTAAAAGTTTGCTCACTTTCTTCCTCTTTACATGGCATTTCTGAAAGTATCAGTATATTGAGGTGCCAGCCACAATTACAAATGGAAAAGTTACCTTAAAACTGGAATGCACTGGTTTAAGTTGCAATACACAATTGCACAGTTAATTAAGTTCTCAGTTTGATAAGAAGCAGACTGAGTGTGGGTGGGACTTCAGCTATCAGATACAACCTAGACTTCCATCCTGCTTTCTGTCAGTATCAATTCCTAAAAAATTAGTCACTCTCAATAGTATCATTAGAAAACACAAAAAGATAAATCCTTATATAGAATTGTAACATACTCAAGCAGAACTCAGAACAAAATTAGTGCACGTGAGACACTGGATCTGCAATAAAACCAGTTTCAAATTATACCCTGATTTATTTAATTTCTCCAGTTGGCAAAAACAATCACGAGGGAAATAAGTTTAGAAGAAATGCTGCCCAACCCAAAAGAAAGATTATCTCCTCTCCTTCCCCACCATATTTCTCCCCTCCCCTTTATCCATTCCATAAGAAAGGATCTGCAGCCTTGGAATACTGGCAGAAAAAAATTGAATCATGCAGTCACACAAAAAAAAAAAAAAAATAGTAAATGGACCTGAGTAAGGCATTTGACTCTGTCCCACACGACATCCTGGTCACCAAACTGGAAAAACATGGACTTGATGGGTAGAGCACTGCTGGGTAAGGAATTGGCTGGATGGTGGCACACAGAGAGTGGTGATCAAGGGCACAACGTCCACCTGGAGACCAGTGCCAAGTGGCATCCCTCAGGGGTCAGTGCTGGGACCAGTGCTGATTAACATCTTTGTCAGTGCCATGGACAGAGGAATCAGTCCAGCCTCAGCAAGTGTGCAGATGGCACCAAGCTGTGTGGCACAGTCAACTTGCTAGAGGGCAGGGATCCATCCAGAGCGACCTCGACAGGCTGCAGAGGTGTGCCCAGGCCAACCTCATGAAATTCAACAAGGCCAAGTGTAAGGTCCTGCACCTGGGTAGGCACAACCCCAAGCACAACTCCAGGATGGGTGAGGAATGGCTGAGAGTAGCCCTGAGGAACAGGACCTGGGGGTCCGGGGTGATGAAAAGCTCAAGATGAGGCTGCAGTGTGAGTGCAGCCCAGACAGCAACTGTGTGCTGGGCTGCAGCAAGAGCAGTGTGGGCAGCAGGGCAAGGGAGGGGATTCTGCCCCTCAGCTCTGCTCTCCTCAGACCCCACCCGCAGTCCTGTGTGCAGTTCTGGAGCCCCCAGCACAGGAAGAACATGGAACTGTTGGAGTGGGCCCAGAGGAGGCCACAAAGATGCTCAGAGGGCTGCAGCAGCTCTGCTCTGAGGACAGGCTGAGAGAATTGGGGCTCTGCAGCCTGGAGAAGAGAAGGCTTCCAGGAGACCTTATAATAGCCTTCCAGTATCTGAAGGGTGCCTACAGGAAGGCTTTTTTTAATCTTTTAACCTTCAGACCATTCTAAAAGGGAAATACCACAGTCAGAATACCAACCAATTCCCAAAGATTGACACTACTGTCAACAATTGTCTGTGACACATCCCCCAAGCCACAAACAATGGTTAGTGGTTGAGAATACTTTCTTTTCTTTCCACACAGCTTTTTAGCAGTTAAAATTCCATGAACTAACTGACATGTGTTTGACTTCATGAAACCATGGGGATAATTTCTGTTAACAATTTAAATCCAAGAAGTTTACAAAGAAACTTCTGGACTACTCTCTATTACTCTGATTTTCAGAATTAAATTCTGGTTAAATAGGTGGCTGTTATTCTGCTTACCATGGGACCCTCAAAGACTGCTGACAACAGCACCCCTAAGGACAGCTCTCTCAACTGCAGCTTGTCTGCTGCAATTCACCATGGACAATGTACAGTGGTCTTCCTGATCCTTCTGAAGTTCATTCATTTCTGGACTGAACCCCTTAATGTGTACGGAGCTACTTCCATTCACAAAATAACGTACAGCTACTTGGATGATTTGCCACCAAAAGCAGCAGGCAAATGGCAGCAGAAGCAAACAGGTATGCACCAAGGTAGCCAAACTCAAATTCACATGCCAGGAGACACTAACTTCTTATAGAGCTCGGAGCTTCACAGGTGCTCTCTTCTTTTGATCAAGGCTATGTAAGGTCTTTTTGGACGAAGTCTGGGCAAAAAAATCACAAGATTTACATTTTTTTCCAAACATGTTTTTTTGAAACATGAACTAGATGAAGTCCAACACAACCTGTTGACTTATGAAATGTAAACAAACTGTAGTACAAAACCAAGAAATACTATCAGAGTGTCACGTAAAATTGTATGGGAAAGTAGCTGTTCACTGGGGACCCCTACGGGAAAAGAAGTACCTTCATTTCAAGCTGAGAAGAATCACAGAAACATTCCAGTTGGAAAAGACCCTCAGGATCATCAAGTCCAACCATTATCCCTACTCTACAAAGTTCACCCTTCAACCCTATCTTCAAGCACCACATCCAAACGACTTTTAAACACATCCAGAGCTGGTGACTCAACCACCTCCCTGGGCAGCACATTCAAATGCTGTGAAAACAGTTCCCAATGTCCAGTCTAAACCTACCCAGTTGCAGTCTGAGGCCATTCCCTCTCGTTCCATCACTATTTACCTGTGAGAAGAGACCAGCATCAGACTCTCCACTACATCCTTTCAGGTAGCTGTAGATAGCGATGAGATCTCCCCTCAGCCTCCTTTTCTTCAAACTAAACCCCAGCTTCCTGGATTTATCTTCCAGGCCCTTCATCATCTTCGTTGCCCTCTTCTGCATTCGCTCCAGCACCTCCACATCCCTCCTATAACGAGATGCCCAAAACTGAACACAACGCTTGAGGTGTGGCCCTGCCAGAGCAGAGTACAAGGGGAGAATCACCTCCCTATCCCTGCTGGACACAGCATTTCTAATACAAGGCAGGATGCCACTGGCTTTCCTTGTCACCTGGGCATGCTGCTTGCTCACACTGAGTTGTTTGGCTATTACCACCCCCAGGTCTCTTTCTGCCAGACAGCGTTCCAGCCACACATCCCTGAGCCTATAGCTCTCCTTGGGGTTATTGTGGCCCATGTGCAGGACCTGGCATTTGGTCTCATTGAAGCTGATGCCACTGACATTGGCCCATCGATCCAATCTATCCAAGTCCCTCTGTAGAGCCTCCCTACTCTCCTGCAGATCAACACTGCCACCCAACTCAATGTCATCTGCAAACTTTCTGATGACACACTCTATGTCTTCATCAAGGTCATCAATAAGGATGTTAAACAGAAGTGGTCCCAACACCGAGCCCTGGGGAACACCACTTGTGACCAGCTGCCAGTTGGATTTAACTCCACTGACCACCATCCTTTGGGTCCTTTCCTCCAGCAATGCTTTACGCAGCAGAGCTGTGCTCATCCAAGCCATGAGCGTCAGTTTGTCCACAAGAATTCTGTGGGGGACAGTGTCAAACGCTTTTTGGAAGCCTAGGTAGACAATATCTACAGCCTTTCCCTCACCCAGCAGCCAGGTCATCTTGTCATAGAAGGAGAAAGAACTAACTTCCATACTCTCTGGAGGAACATGCATGTGCAGTCTCCCCATGTGCAGTCATGAAATATAACTTTAGTGCATTAGGTTATTTGGTCAATAGATCTGTCTTTATTAGCACTGAAAAGAGGAAACAGAATTTCATTAGTCTACTCTATTTACATTACTCTGCAAGGCTGTAAGAATGATGGACTTGAAGTAGCGTAGATGGTTTGCTTCATGTTGCTGACATTACTGTGAAATTTCTATAGAGAGCTCTGCCAAGTTAGCTGAGGGTTTCACTGTATCAAATGTGTGACATCCATATTCCTCAGGATTTTGCAGTCAATACACACAGTAACAGCTAAAACTCCTGGAAAGTGATTGTAACTAATTACTAAATATTTCTGTCTCTCACTGGGTTAAAGACAGAATTCTGACTCTCAGGAAGAGCAAACTGGAACATTTATACTCTGTATCTAAATGCTAGACTCTACCTTGTTTTTAAAACACCTACTCTCAATTCTCCTGGGTTTGGTTGCAGTTCAACATAAAGCACTGGTAGAAAGGAGAGAAAGAAACAAGACATGCTGAACACACACCCAGTGCTGCACACAGCAATACTTAAAAATAAATAACCACAGGCATCATCAGATAACCAAAGCAAGAGACTCCAAAAGAAGCTAACATGGTCCTTTTTTCCTACTGTTTTTTTGGGCTTAGATATTTTACTACTTAATGTGAAGGCAATCACATTACCCTGCCTTGTCAGGGATCACAGTTTGCTTGACTACTCTGCTCAACTGCCATTTTTTGGCAAGTGTGAAACTTGGTCTGATTTGGTTGAAACCAACAAGTAATTTCAGAGGTCTGGACAGAATAAACTGCATGACAGAACATAACTGATATGATTCTTGGTTCTTTAGTAAACCTGAAAAGCGCCTCAGGGACACACTGGCACCACATGAAAGCCAAACTTCCAATCTTTCCAAAGAAAGATAAATGCTCAAACTCTTGTACCCGGACAGGAAGTTATCTCCCCACACATTCCAGTGTTGCAACAGCTGTTATTTAAACAGTAAATTCAACACCACACCAGTTTTCCTATAGAACCTATTAATTTTTAAAGTTACCAACAGCAGTCTCAAAGGAGGTTCTTTTAATTAAAAATCCAACCTTTGTTATTATTTACTGCACACCCAGAACTTGGAAGAGGTTTTTGCTTTTCCCAGTGTACGCTTAAGAAGTACTACAAGCAGAGGCAGAAATAAGGCAGGCTATAAAGAAATGTAAATTCAATTTGTAGCTTCTAAGAAATGTCCTGGAAGGCAATGTTACCCAGTAGTATTTTACAAGAGGAAAGAAGAAGGTGATAGCATGGATCTACTTCCTTCCCTTCCTCCCCACCAGAGCAGAAGAGTTTTGTAAGTCTTGCCAAAAAAAGATAAAATAACAATCTCAGATTTTTCACATGCTTAAAAATACTGCTCCCCCAGAAAGGATGCAAATAAACCAGCAGTCAAACATCAAACTGAATCATAGAATCAGCCAGGTTGGCAGAGACCTCCAAGTTCACCCAGTCCTCGCCTATCCCATCACCCAGCCCTCGCCTATCCCATCACCCAGCCCTCGGCACCAAGTGCCCCATCCAGGATTTGCTTCAATATCTCCAGGGACAGAGACTCCACCACTTCCCTGGGCAGCCCATTCCAATGCCAATCACTCTCTCTGGCAACAACTTTTTCCTAACATCCAGCCTGAACCTGCCCTGGCACAACTTGAGACTGTGTCCTCTTGTTCTGTCCCTGGTTGCCTGGCAGCAGAGCCCAACCCCACCTGGCTACAACCTCCCTTCAGGTAGCTGCAGAGAGCAATGAGGTCTGCCCTGAGCCTCCTCTCCTGCAGGCTGCACACCCCCAGCTCCCTCAGCCTCTCCTCAGAGGGCTGTGCTTCAGGCCCCTCACCAGCCTTGCTGCCCTT
>WBNM01029006.1:0-19457 GCA_013399055.1 Ramphastos sulfuratus | reverse complement strand
ACTTCCCCCCCCCCCCCCCCCTCCCCGAGTCCTTCATTTGAAGCTTTATTCAGGAGAAAAGTTTTTGCTGGACCTCTACAATGAAGAGCCTTTACCCCATGGAGTCATAGAACTGTTTTAGCTGGAAAAGACCTCTAAGATCATCAAGTTCAACCACTGACTTAACACCACCATGGCCATTAATCCCTGTCCTGAAATGCCATGTCTACACATTTTTGGACACCTCTAGGTGACTCCACCACCTCCACAGAATCATCTTCTACCACAGCCCAGACAAACACACCTACAGTCTCTGAATGAACCGAAGATCCCTAAACTCCCTTTCTCCTGTTTTTTCTTCTCCCAAGTCCCTCCTGGTTAAGCTTACGGCTGCAGAATGCCACAATCAAGTCCTGTATAGAATCCACAGAATCATAGAATTGTGGGACTTGGAAGGGACCTCTGAAGATCATAGAGTCCAACCCCCCTGCCAAAGCAGGATCCCCTAGAGCAGCTCACCCAGGAATGCATCCAGATGGGTCTTGAAAGTCTCCAGAGAAGGAGACTCCACCACCCCTCTGGGCAGCCTGCTCCAGGGCTCTGTCACTTACACCAAAGAAGTTTTTCCTCATGTTGAGGTGGAACCTCCTGGATTCTTGTTTGTATCCATTGCCCCTTGTCCTATCACAGGACACCACTGCAAAGAGACTGGCCCCTTCTCAACATGTACTGTCCAGATATTTGTAAAAATTGGTAAGATTTCCACTCAGTCATCTCTTTTCCAGGCTGAACAGTCCTGAAGTTCTCAGCCTTTCCTTCTCACAGAGATGCTCAAGCCCCTCTGCAGCTTCATAGCCTCCACTGGACTCTCTCCAGTAGTTCCCTGTCCCACTTGAACTGTGCAGCCCAGAACTGGACCAAATACTCCAGACGTGGTCTCACCAGGGCAGATTAGAGGTGGAGGAGAGCTTCCCTTGACCTGCTGGCCACAATCTTCTTGATACACTCTGGGACAACATTGGCCTTCTTGCCCACAAAGGCACATTTCTTTCCCATGGGTAACTTATTGTCCACCAGAACTCCTTGGAGCCGCTCTCCAGCAGGTCAACCTCTAATCTATACTGATAGGTAATTTTTGTGCCAGGTTTACTTTCTCCATCTGGTTCTCCTTCCTCCTGCTTTGGGGATTTCAAGTGTTAAGGCGAAGCAGCTCTTGCTGAGCCGACTGATTTATCCATCTCCTAACCTCCCCTTCATTTCATGGTCAGGATTCTAATGGCTAATGTGACGTTACTGGTTTAACTGCCTGATTCCTCCACACTCACCTCACACATGACTTCACGCTACGGGTTTGAAATGTTAATTTGAACCATAAAAGTTTTACGCCCCCGGTGCTTGCAGCGGGCGGCGCGTGGACACGGGGACATTATTTCATCAGCCGTGGGTTTTAAAAGCTAATGTCATAATGCTGCTTTAATTGTTGGATTTATTCCTGGTAAAGCTGCTTCTGGACTCATGTGTGGGTAAGAGGGAATTGGTGGCTGGTGACAATGTCTTGTCTGGGGGTTTGGTGGGAAGAAGGAGGTGCCCGTGCCTGATTTGAGATGGAGAAGTGCTGAGTTTACTAAGGAGGTATCAAAAAGTAACAGGATACATCTGATTCAAGGGTGACTTATCACAGTGGGGTCCTGCTGTTAGGAACTTTTCCCTCACGTTGAGGAAAAGCTCAACAAGGGTAAGGGTAGAGTCCAGCACCTGAGGAAGAATAATCCCCTGCACCAGTACACGTGAGGGGGTGACATTCTGGAAAGCTGCTCCAAGAAAATGGATCTGGGAGTCCAGGTGGACAACAAGTTGCTCTTCAGTTCAAGAGAGACAAGGAACCACTGGAGAGAGTCCAGTAGAGGTTGTGAAGATGCTGAGGGGCCTGAAGCATCTCTGTGAGGAAGAAAGTCTGAGAGCCTTGGACTGTTTCATATGGAGAAGGCCAGCCTGAGAAGTGACCTTCTCAATTCTCAACAAGAGCTAAAGGATCTGTGGGGCACAAGTGGATGGCATCAGACTCTTGTCAGTGGTTCCCAGCAACAGGATAAGGGACAGTGGCCATGAACTGGAACCCAGGAAGTTTCACTTGAACATGAGGTGAAAATTCTCTCCTGTGAGTGTGCTGGAGCCCTGAAGTAGGCTGCCCTGAGAGGCTGATGAGTCTCTTTCCCTGGAGATATTCCAAACCCACCTGGACAGCAATCTGTTGTGGGTTACCCTGCTTTAGCAGAGGGATTGAACTAGATGATCTCCAGAGGTTGAATTTCAACCCCCACCATGCTGGGATTCTGTGATTCTGATGCAGGTCCAGCTCTCCCTCTGTCTCTCTTGATCTCTTCCCACCTCTCCCAGGGGATGATGGCTCCAGGAATCTGAGTAACCACTCAGGGGTGTCACCCAGGCTTTCAAAGTGTTGTGTGGAGACAGGAATGTTAAAAGCATGTGTGGGATGTGAGGGGAAGCACATGTTCATTGCATGTGCCTGAGTTTGGTACCAGTGAGGTTGGCCCCATGGGCACATACCAGGCAGGAGGGCAGGGACAGGGTTTTCCAGGGGCAGCAAATGCTGCATGGCTGAGCTGGGGTGGGGATGTGGGTGGGCAGCCTGCCAAGCATGAGGCATGCAAAACATTTGGGAAATGGAGGGTCTTTCCCAGGTCTTCCAGTGTCAGGTTTAAGAGACGGAGTCAGGATCTGGTCTTCATGGTCAGGCTCACTGCAAATGAATGATCAGCACAGATCTGGTAGAGTCTGGTCGGCGTGGCCAGGACCACGGTAAAGGGCAGATCAGCACAAGCCAGCAGGACTTGGTAGGGTCTGGCCTTCGTGGCCAGGATCTTTGCAAAGGAGAGACTGGTACAGGCATGCAGGACCTGGTAGGGTCTGGTCTCCATGTGGTCCAGATGGGACTAGTGGATATTCTGCACCACCTAAATGTCAGAAGGGAAATCTAAGGGCAGCAGGTCAAGTAGAAAGTCCACGTCTATTGGCAATTGAGCTGCACGTCACTATCCATCCACCTGGATCTGCAAGTGAGCTGTTGAAAGCCAAACATGGGCTTCAAGGGAAAGCTGTGGCAAAGCATGGAATGTTTGGGCCAGTGGCACCAAGGCACATTCACCTATGGTGGCTTGACCCAACAGTCTTCTCCTGAATCGCTGTCAAAGATGATCAGATTGCTCTGACAGGAATTGGGGAGTTGCTGATGCAGAGTACAAGAGCCCTAAACCTGCACCGCCAGCAAAAAGCCATCCTGATGTGTCAGAGAGACAAACCCAGCGGCAAGGAGAACTTCTGCTTCACCCTTTTCACACAGGCTGTAGATCAGGCTGAGGGTGACCTTTCTCTGCCTCCAAATCAGCCAAGCCTGTTTTGTTTTTGTTCCCTTCCACCGAAGAGGACCCAGACTTAGTGCCTCTCCAGAGAGGATGAATGGTTGCAGTGCCTGCCTTTAGGAGCCCAAGCTGTGACCCTCAGTGGAGTGAGAAGATGTGTGTGCATCATCACTGCGGCTCAAGCATAGTTGTCCCCTGTCTGCCTGATCATTCACTTCAAAGGGCAACAACACTGAGCTGTCTGGATGTGACCTACACCTGATTTTAAACTAAAGCAGGGTAGGTTCAAGCTGGACTTTAGGAAGAACTTCTTACTATGAAGGTGGTGGACCAGAGGAACAGGTTGCCCAGAGAGGTGGTAGAAACCCCATCTCTGGAGGCATTCAAAGTCAGGCTTGATAGGGCTCTGAGAAATCACCTCTGATTGGGAATGGGAGTTGGAGACTGTTAAAGGCCCCTTCCAACCCAAACCGTTGTATGATTCTATGAATCTATGATTCTATGTGACCACAATTCGGAGACACCAAAAGAAGAGATTTCACCCATTTTTCTGATGGCACAGTTGGACTCTATGCCCAAGACACCCACCTGAGCATGGAAATAGCAAAATGGAGCCTTTTACCTTCCTGTGATCTTCATGTATTTGCTGTCAATATTAGAAATGGGCAGCTTTGCTTTGGAGGCTTCTTGCTCTTTCTTTTCCTGTGAATTAAGAAACCCTCCCATTACCAAAGCTGCATAACATGGAGGGGAAGAGTGTCCAGAGATGGACAACAAAGCTGGTGAAGGATCTAGAGAACAAATTTTATGAGGAATGGCTGAGGGAATTGGTGTTGTTTAGTTTGGAGAAGAGGTGGCTGAGAACAGACCTTTTGGTTCTCTACAATTCCTTGAAAGGAGGTTGGAAGGAGGTGAGAGTTGGTCTTTCCTCTCTAGTATCAGGTGATAGAATGAGAGGAAATGGCCTGAAATTGTGCCAGGGGAGGTTTAGGTTGGGTATTAGGAAAAAAATTCTTTGCTGAAACAGTGGTCAGGCATTGGAACAGGCTGCCCAGGGAGGGGGTAGAGTCACCATCCCTGGAGGTGTTCAAGAAATGTGTAGACATCACACTTTGGGACACAGCTTAATGGTCATGGTGGTCTTAAGTGTACAGTTGGACTTGATCTTATGTGTTTTCCAACTAAAATATTTCTATGATTTCATGAGTCTGTGAAAATAAGTGGTAGTCCAATGGAATGAACAACTTTGGGCAGTTCTTTCATGCCCTCTGTAGTAAGGAGCAACCTGCTGTTGCAAAAAAAATCCTGAAGAATCAAACCAACATCAGTGAAGGTTCAACTGAATAAATCCCAGTAACATCCAATTCCATCCTTCTTTGGCAACGAAGGTGCAGAGATAGTGAGAATTCAATAGAATTTTAATAAGAATGGGCCCCATTACCCCCCAAAAAAACCCACAACCAAAAAAGCAGGAAGGAGACCCTGACTTAAAATCAATGGCAGAAAAGATAGGCAACATCATCAAAATTATATTAGCCTTAATAGTCAATCAATTAATTAAATCTCCCAGTTATTAAAGAAAAAAAAAATCCTGGAGGAGGTTTTTTGGTTTTTTTATTTCTCTTTCCTGATGAAGTTTTCCAGCAGGATCTGAAAGGGTTGGTTTTTTTTTTGGTCCCACCCCTACCCCCAGCTCCCACCTTCATCACCCAACCATTAGAGGTCGTTTATCGAAGTGACAGTTGCCTTTGTATGGAAGCGATGGGGAAGGGTGGAGAGGTGGTGGCAGAGTGCTGAGGCCACTGGGAATGAAATGTTGCAGAGATATGAATTTTGATAGCTAGTCAATACCCTCTGTCCGCTTCAATTAAAAAAGAGCAGTCTACACCCAGGGCAGATGGGCAACATTTCAGAGCCCATAAAATCAAACAGGGGGTTGCACAGGAGAGGTCCAGCTGGACTTCAATCTCCTCTTCCATTGCCTTCATCCAGCTCTTACTGAATGTATTTCACCAGGATGGCTTCTCTTAACACTTTGTCTGCTGGTCTATTCCTTCTCTGTCTGGGATGCTCTTCCCCACTGATAACCTGTTGCATGTAGACTTCTTGTGGCTGGGGGAGCTGGGGTTGTTCAGCCTGGAGAAGAGAAGGCTCAGGGCAGACCTTACAGCTCTTTACCACTACCTGAAAGGAGGCTGTAGCCAGGTGGGGTCAGTCTCTTCTCCCAGGCAACCAGTGACAGAACAAGAGGACATAATCTCAAGCTGTGCCAGGGCAGGTTTAGGCTGGATGGTAGGAAGAAGTTCTTCACAGAAAGAGTGATTGGCATTGGAATGGGCTGCCCAGGAAGCTGGTGGAGTCACCATCCCTGGAGGTGTTTAAAAGGAGGCTGGATGAGGCACTTAGTGCCATGGTTTAGTTAATTAGAAGGTGTTAGGTGATAGGTTGGACTCAATGATTTCAGAGGTCTTTTCCAACCAGCTTAATTCTGTGATTCTGTGCTTCTGTGCTTCTGGGTAGCTGGACCTCAAATCTGTCTCTGACACCTTTGAGCACTCAGAAAGGCAAGTTGCAAGGGATGGTCTCAAAGGGAGAAGTTGTCAGGAGTGAAGGGACAGATATTGTCCCCCAATCTCAGGGCAAGCTTAGATAATTTCCAAGGCTCTGTTTCTTTGCTGTGATCATAGAATCATAGAATTGTTTTGGTTGGAAGAGTCCTTTATCTCTATGAGCCATCAGGTCCAACCTTTAACCCAACACTGCCAGGTCACCAGTAAACATGTCCCTCAGCATCACATCTACACAGCCTTTAAATCTCTCCAGGGATGGGGATTCCACCACTTCCTTGGGCTGCCTGGGCCAGGCCTCGACAACCATTTTGGTGGCAAAATTGCTCCTCACATCCAACCTAAACCTCTCTTGCTTCAGTTTGAGGCCATTTCCTTTTGTTCTAGCATTTATGACTTGGAAGAAGAGACCAGCACACACCTGACTCCGGCCTCCTTTCAGGGAGACTGTAGACACCAAGAAGGTCTGCCCTTAGCCTCCTTTTCTCCAGGCTGAACAACCCCAGTTCCCACAGCTGCTCCACAGAGGACTGGTTCTCTAGACCTTTTACCAACTTTGTTACACTTCTCTGGATGTGCTCCAGCCTCTCAATGCCCTTCTTGGAATGAGGGGCCCAAAATTGAACTCAGGGTTAAAGATGTGACCTCACCATTGCCAAGTACAGGGGGCCAATCCCCACCCCAGCCCTACTGGCCACAGTCTTGCTCATCCAAGCCAGGATGCTAGTAGACTTCTTGGTCACCTGAGCACATGCTGGCCCATCCTCAGCTGTCCGTCAACCATCACCTTCAGGCTGTTTTCTGTTGCACAATTTCCTGCTGCTCTCCCCCAGGCCTGGAGCTTTCATGGGGTTGTGGTGACCCAATTGCTGTACACAGCACTTGGCCTTTATGAACATTGTACCACTGTCCTCAGCACATCCATCCAGCCTCGACAGACCTCTCTGTAGAGCTGTTCTACCCTCAACTTGTATTAGCTCTGAGGGCATAGCAGAGGTTTGCCCTTGGATGTCCTCCCTCTGTGCACTGCACTGTTTCAGCTCATTGCACCCACACATGGAAGTGTCTTCTCTTCACCCCTTCCTGCACCTTCCATCAGAGGACTGGCTTAAAACAAGGTGGAAGCTTCATCATCCTGCCCTGCTGATTGCCAGCAAAGGATTTAACCCATGGTTATCCCACTGGAGAAATGACAGCAATGGGTCAACTACAGGAAATAACTAGCCAGAGGTCACCAGATTGGGAAAAATGCCACCTTCTTGCTCCCAGTCCTTTGTGCCCACCTTCTCCTTGGGCTGCTCTGCACTGCCTCCTCCCCCAGGAGAAATCTAATCTCCTCTCCTCAGTGTCACCTGAAAGCAGGGATCTACTTTCAGCCCCATCCCATCACCGCTGCTCTGTTACCGTCAGCGGCGCATACTAAGTGGTTCTGTCGCCCTGCTGAGATCCTCAGCAGTATTCCTGGCTCCAGGGAGATGTGCCCAGGAACTGTGGAGATGTCCCTGGATAACCATTGAAGAGAATTAACTCTTTGGGGCCCTCTCTGATAGGTCCTACTCTCAGATCAAGGAAGTAGGTGATCTGTCTGGGAGATGCGGTGAATTAGTTGGAGAGAGGCACAAAGGAGTGGAGAGAACACCTCAAAACCAAAGATGAGGGGTTTGACTAGGTGTCCCTGCCTATGGCAGGGGTTGGAACTAGATGATCCTTGAGGTCTCCTTCCAACCTTACCATTCTACGATTGATTCTATGATCTCCACAGGTCCCTTCCAATCCCTACCATTTTGTGATTCTATGTAATAAAGATGGGTGAGAGTTGCATGGGTTGAGATAGACAACAAGAAAATGCATTTTGACTCTGGAAAAACAGACTCATGGTAAGAAGGTGAAGAGATTTTGTCACATTTGACACAGGATAGCAAAGATTTTATCTCCATCTGTTTGGGGAAAGACTCTGTGAAGCTCTGAAATGCCTCATTCATGGATTTCTGAGAATCTCTTCTTTCCTTAGACTCATGGAATCATAGAATGGCTCAAGCTGGAAGGGATCTTAAACATCATCTACTTCAAACACCCCCATGCCATGGACAGGGACACCTGCTGACAGACCAAGTTGTTCAAAGCCTCATCCAGCCACGTCTTAAATTCTTCTAGGGCTGAGGTGTCCACAACTTCTCTGGGCAACCCATTCCAGTGTCTCACCACCCTCTTGCTAAAGCTCAATCTAAATCTACCATGTCCTAGTTTAAAACCTCTGCCCCTCGTCCTACCACCACAAGCCCTTTTGAAAAGTTCCTCTCCAGCTCACCTGTAGGCCCCCTTGGCTTCATCAAAGGGTTCTAGTTAACCTGCTGCTGCAAGTGAAGATTGACCTAGGAATCTCAAAACAGGATTTGAATCTATCTTCTTGCAGATCAGGTAGGAGCCTTAGTCAGAATGCACTACTGAAGCTGATGGTAATTGGACAACAAGTCACAAAAGAACTCCTCCTCTGGTTAATGTGTCTCTTACCACCCTCTCCATGCCATGCACAGGATCACTGACACCCAGGACCACCAACTTTTCTAACCCACTATCTACACCCCAAGGAACAAACCAAGAGGGTCTGTATACCTGTCTGGACTGCCTCTGCCTAGGAGATGACCTGATGAACCCAAGCTTTGAATTATGATGTATGGACATCAATCTCCACATCCACCCAATCATGGGGGAAAGAATAAAGAGCTTGTCACTCACACTCTGTAAGTGAAACACTGGGCAGCTCTCAAGATCTATTGAAGACCCTTCTTGCTCTCATATCAGCTGGAGAGAGGATTTTCAGTGGCTTCCAATCTTGGTGATCCAAACTCAGCCAAGATCCCCTTTGGCATTCAGATTGGTTTGCAAAAAGATGAAGAATGAGCACAAGAGGCCTCAAGTTGTGCCAGAGAAGTTTTAGGCTGGACATGAAGAAAAATTTCATCACTGGAAGGTTGTCAAGCCCTGACCCAGGCTGCCCATGGCAGTGGTGGAGTCCTCACCTTTGGAAGGATTAAAAAGCTGTAGAGATGTGGTGCTGAGGGACATGGCTCAGAGGTGACCAGACAGTGCTGAGTTAATGGTTGGACTTGATGATCTGAAAGGATTCTTACAACCAAGATAGATCTATGATTCTGTGAACTAGATGAGTGCAGTGCTCATTCTGCAACCTTTTTCAAACCAAACACTCCAAGGACCAGAGGAAAACCAGTTCTGCAAAGATCTGTCTTGGCTTTTGGCCTGGAGATGAGAAGAGCATTAACTTTAATGTGTTTAAAGTGGAGGAGGGCACAAAGAATTTTGTTAAGTAGTTAATGGACACAGAATTTGGTCAGCTTTGTGGCACCAACTCTTGCTAACTCGGGGATTTTAGCAACCCCATGGGATGCAGGCGTGGAGAGAAGTGCTCTGAAAGCAGATACCCTCTGGCTGTGCATTGGGATGGCTGTGGGGAAAACCTGGCTGCTGGAGAGATGTTAACTCAGAGACAGAGTCCTTTGCCTGGGAACCCTGTCCATCTCATGGCAGCACTGTGGCCATTAACATGGACAAGATGACCTGGGCAGGACTGAGAAGTGGATCTGTGTGTATCTCATGAAGTTCAATAAGGCCAAGTCCAAGGTTCTGCACATGGGTTGGGGCAGATCCTAGTATCAATCCAGGCTGGGGCGTGAAGGGATGGAGAACAGTACTGAGGTGGACTTGGGGGTGCTGGTGAGTGAAAAGCAGGATGTGAGCTGGTACTATGCACCCACAGCCCAGAGCCAGCCCTCTCCTGGGCTGATCCCCAGTAGTGTGGACAACAACTAGAGGGAGGGGATTCTGTTCCTCTGCTGTGCTCTGCTGAGAACCCACCTGCAGTGCTGGGGCCAGCTCTGGAGACCTCAGCACAACAGAGACATGGACCTGTTGGAGTGGGGTCAGAGGAGGACACAGCAATGATCTGAAGGCTGGAAATCCTCTGCTGTGAGGTTAGCCTAAGACAGGGTTTGTTCATCCTGGAGAAGAGAAGACCCCATGGACACTCTCTTCTGGCTTTTCGGTAGTTAAAGGGGGATACAGAAAAACTGGGGACAGAGTTTTTAGCAGTTGTGACATGACAAGAGAAGATGGTTTGAAAGTAAAAGAGAGAGATCTAGACTGAAGAGAAGGAAGATTTTTTTTTATAATGAAGGTGGTGAGACCCTGGCCCAGGTTGCCCAAAGAGGTGGTAGATGCTTCATCCCTGGAAATATTCCAGATCAGGTTGTCTGGGGTTCTGAGCAACCTTCTCTAGTTGCAGGTGTGCCTGCTGACTGCAGGGGGTTGGACTAGATGACTTTTAAAGATCTCTTCCAACCCTAACCATTCTATGATTCTATAAAAGAAGTCCTTGATCCTCATTTCAGCAGAGGTTGAGATCACTGGGTGGGTGACATGATTTAAAGAAAACCCCTTACACGGCCAAGATTTTTAAGGAATCCTCCATCCTGCTTTGCCCTCCCTCCTTATCTTCTTGCCCTGTAACTTTCTATCTGGAGCAGCTGGGGAATAAAACATGAACCATTCTGCTTTGGTCTCCTAGGATCCGCTGGAGGCTAAGTGAGGTTAATAACCCAACACGCTGGGAAGTATTGAGGAGGGAGACAGGGGAAAAAGCTCCATCCCTGATCTGATAGTGATAAATGATTGGAGATAGGATATCTGATTTCTTCTCTCTGGTGGTCTCTGCAGCAACAGCTTCCAGACGAGCGTATCAGGCGTTCATTGCAGGGAAATGGCAAAATATTATCTCTAATATCTTGAAGATTAGTTAGATAAATAGAAGAATATGCTGAGGGCCCAGGGCTTGGAGCTGCTGTGAGATTCTCCAGGCTTCATTGACTTGAGCTAAAGCAATTTGCATCCGTTGCCGTGCACGGAGCTCATCAAGCTGATCTGTAGTGTTTGGATGTGTTTGTAAACACACAGCATGCAGGCACTGGAACGTGGACCTGCTGCCTCCTGTTGTAGTGGGAAGCACAGAGAATTGTGTTAAGGGAGCAGATGGTAAAAAGCAAAGTCACAGAACCATGGAGTGGTGGGGGCTGGAAGGAACTTCTGGAGATCATTGTCTTCAATCCCCGTGCGAAAGCAGGGTCACTCATGACAGAGTGCCCAGGAACATGTCTGTGTGAGTTTGGAATATCTGCAGAGACAGAGACACCACAACCTCTCCAGGTAGTCTGGTCCAGAGCTCTTAACTCTCATATCAAAGATTTTTTCTCTCATGTTCAGATGGAACTTCCTTGGTTCCAGTTTGTTCCCACTGTCCCTGGTCCTGTTACTGGGCACCACTGACAGGAGTCTGGCGCCAGTCTCTTGCCTCTCACTCTTCGGCTCTTGGTCAGCATTGAGCAGATCCACTCAACTCCTTACCCTCTACTCAGCGCTACTGAGGCTAAATCTGGAGCCCTGAGTCCGGTTCTGGGCTCCTCAGTTCAAGAGAGACAGGGAATTATTGGAGAGAGAGAAGTGGAGGCTCTGAAGATGCTGAGGGGACTGAAGCATCTCTGTGAGGAGGAAAGGTTGAGACCCCTGGGGCTGTTGAGCCTGGAGAGGAGCAGCCTGAGAGGGGATCTTCTTGATGCTGAGCAAGAGCTAAAGGGTGGAGCCAGACTCTTGTCAGTGGTGTCCAGTGACAGGACAAGGGATGATATGCAGAACTTGGAACTCAGGAGGTCCCATCTGAATATGATGAGATATGTCTTTGCTATGGAGGTGCTGGAGTTGTGGGGCAGGCTGCACAGAGAGGCTTCTGGAGAGATTCTGAATCCACCTGGACATTCTGATCCTGGACAATCTGCTGTGGGTTACCCTGTTTTAAATGAGGGAGTTGGGCTAGATGATCTTCAGAGTCAGTTCCAACTCCCACCATGCTGAGATTCTGCTTGAGGTCTGGCTGGGTTTGGCAGTGACCTCAATCACAGACAGTGGAAAAGATATGGAAGGAAAAGGAGAGGTGGTTGAAAAATAAAAAGTGTGGAAAAGAAGAGAGGTTTGGAAATGAGATGGGCAGAAAATAAAAGAAGGATGTAAAATTAGAGATGAGTGGAAAAGAAGAGGTGGCTGGAAAGTAAAATAATGGGTGGAGAAGAGATGTGTGGAAAGAGATGGGTGGAAAAGAAATGAAGGGTGGAAAAGATGGGTGGAAAAGAAGAGGTGAGTGAGAAAGAAGAGAAGGTGGAAAAGAGGAGATAGGTGGAAAACAAAGAGCTGGGTTTTCTTTTCTTTTCTTTTTTTGTTTTGTTGTTTTTTTGTTGTTTTTTTGTTTTGCTACCTCTGCATTCCGATGGAAGTGGGATGCTCTGTGCAATGTGTGTGTGTGTGTGTGTGTGATGAAATTCAGGCCAAGCAGGCAGTGTGTGGAATTCAGCCACCCTCAGCAGTAAATACTCGCAGGAGCAGCAGGATTGCAAGAGCTGGAGGAGATGAGAAAAGCAAAGGATGTGTGGAGCTGCGGGCTCCGAATGCCACCTTCAATTCCTGAGGCTGCAGATAAGCTCAGCCTGGTCCTTGCCGCAGCCCTGCAGAGCCCTGCCAGGCAAAGAACTGCCTCAGGCTGTGAGGCCATCCCCAAAAATTCAGCAATAAAATCAGCCTCGATAATACTTTCCTTTTTAATCTCTCCTCTCCTCTCCTCTCCTCTCCTCTCCTCTCCTCTCCGAACCTCTCCGAACCTCTCCGAACCTCTCCGAACCTCTCCTCTCCGAACCTCTCTGAACCTCTCCTCTCCGAACCTCTCTGAACCTCTCCTCTACTCTCTGAACCTCTCTCTTTCCCTTTCTCTTTTTCTTTCTCTTTTTCTTCCCCCTTTTCTTTCCCCTTTTCTTTCTCTTTTTCTTTTTCTTTTTCTCTTTCACTTTTTCTTTCACTTTTTTCTCTTTTTTCTTTTTCTTTTTCTTTTCCTTTCTCTTCTTCCTTTTTCCTTTTCTTTTTCTCCTTTCTTTTATTTTTTCACTTTTCATTTACCTTTTCACCTTCCTTTTCTTTCTCCTCTTTTCTCCCAGAGGAATCCCTAGCTTCTGGAATACTGTGATTTAATTTTTCTACGTCTGAATTCCTGCCGCAGACTACAAGGCTATCCCCCAAATGTTCAAAGTAAAATCAGTAGTTGTTGTTTNGGATGTAAAATTAGAGATGAGTGGAAAAGAAGAGGTGGCTGGAAAGTAAAATAATGGGTGGAGAAGAGATGTGTGGAAAGAGATGGGTGGAAAAGAAATGAAGGGTGGAAAAGATGGGTGGAAAAGAAGAGGTGAGTGAGAAAGAAGAGAAGGTGGAAAAGAGGAGATAGGTGGAAAACAAAGAGCTGGGTTTTCTTTTCTTTTCTTTTTTTGTTTTGTTGTTTTTTTGTTGTTTTTTTGTTTTGCTACCTCTGCATTCCGATGGAAGTGGGATGCTCTGTGCAATGTGTGTGTGTGTGTGTGTGTGATGAAATTCAGGCCAAGCAGGCAGTGTGTGGAATTCAGCCACCCTCAGCAGTAAATACTCGCAGGAGCAGCAGGATTGCAAGAGCTGGAGGAGATGAGAAAAGCAAAGGATGTGTGGAGCTGCGGGCTCCGAATGCCACCTTCAATTCCTGAGGCTGCAGATAAGCTCAGCCTGGTCCTTGCCGCAGCCCTGCAGAGCCCTGCCAGGCAAAGAACTGCCTCAGGCTGTGAGGCCATCCCCAAAAATTCAGCAATAAAATCAGCCTCGATAATACTTTCCTTTTTNATTACTATTATTATTACTACTACTGTTACCACCAAAGGAAGATCCAGCTTCTTGAGTTATGGGATTTCACTTTTCTTTCCTTAAATTCCTAAGTCAAGTTATGATACCATCCAAAAAAAAAATCAATAATAAAATCAACTTGGATATTCTTATTCTCGTTCCCTGAACTCCTAATGCAGGGTACGATGCCATGGAAAAAAAGTCTGTAACTAAATCACCAGTATTAGTATTAGTATTATCAGTAGTATTTATTAGTATTATTCTTGTTGTTATTATTATTATCAACAAGAAAATAATTTTTGTTTTGGTTTTGTTTTCATCCCAGAGGAAGATCCATCTTCTGAAATCCTGGCATTTTAGTTTTGTTTCCCTGATCTCCTGCCTCAAGATATGACAGCATAAACCAAACCAAACAAAAAAAACCCAACAACAACAACAACAAAACAAACAAACAAACAAAAACCAACAACCAAACAAGCCCTCTATAATAGAATCAGTCTGTAATAATATTTTTATTAGTGTTTAATTAATTTATGTTTTAATCCTAGAGGAAGCTCCGGTGTCTGCAATTCTGAGCTTTCACTTTTCTTCCCCTGAACTGATAACTCAGGGTATGATGCCACTAAAAAATATTCCATAGTAAAATCAGCCTGTCCAGTTCTGGGTCCCAGTTAAAAAAGAGCAGAGAACTATTGAGAGGAAATAGAAAAGGGCTGTGAAAATGCCGAGGAGCCTGAAGCATCTGTGTGAGGAGGAAAGGCTGAGAGCCCTGGGGCTGTTTAGCCTGTAGAAGAGCAGCCTGAAAGGGGATCTGCTCAAACCTCAGCAAAAGACAAAAGGTGGGGAGCAAGAGGATGGGATCAGACTCTTGTCAGTGGTGCCCAGTGACAGGACAAAAGGTACTGGGGACAAACTGGAACCCAGGAGGTTTCATCTAAATATAAGGAAGAGCTTCTCCACTATGGGAATGACAGAGTCCTGGATCAAGCTGCCCTGAGAGATTGTGGAGTCTCCTTTTCTGGAGAGATTCCAAACCCACCTGGACGTTGTGATCCTGAACAACCTGCTCTGGATGACCCTGCTTTAACAGGGTGGTTGGACTGGATGATGTCCAGAGGTCCCTTCTAACCACAATCATGCTGGGATTCTGTGACAATTTTGCATTCCACAAAGATGCAGCTTAAACCCCTCTCAGCGTTATTTGAAGCTGTGCTTTTGTGATAATGCCAGAAAATGCAGCTTGCCACATTCTCAGAGTGGAATTTTCTTCCTAGGAACACCTTCTTGTCAAAAAGCATCTCAGGATTGAGCTAATCATGGTGACACTGTTTTTTTGGGGGTTTTGTGTGTGTGTGTGTGTGTTTTTCATTTAATTAATTAATTATTTCCCTATTAAAAGTATTGAAATTAATTTTTGCCTGTCTCGCTTCACTTTCAGAGGACCAAAAATATTTTGTAGTGCCAAGGGAAAAGACTGTCCTCCAGTTCTGCTGAGGCAACCCTGGATTCCTTGAGTTTTTATAGCTAAAACTTGGGTTTAACAATAAATTGGATTTTTAAAAAATGAGATTTCTGCTCTGTTTTGTTCCTAGCAAGATGGGACATTTTTTTATTCAACCCAATTAAAGCAGTCTAACCTCAGAACAAAATATAACCAGGTTGGGTTTTGTTCTGAGGATAAATTTCCAATTCTTGTCTGTAGTTTTGTCTTTCAAATGCAAAACCCTTTCCAGATGTCAGGATTTTCAAGCAGAGTAAAATGTCGTTTTCCAGCAAAATGATTTTGCTGCACACTTAGGCAATTGCTTCAAAAATGATCCCATGTTACCCTGTGGGTTTTCCCCTGTTCTTTTCAGAGAATTGTAGAATTGTTTGAAGTTGGAAAAGACCTCCAAGATTGTGGAGTCCAACCATCAATCCAAGGTGGTCACAAGGCCATGTTCTGAAGTGTCATGGAGTCCTGTCTATAGGTTTCTTGAACACCTCCAGGTAAGCTGACTCCATCTGGGCAGCCAGTTCCAATGCCAAACCACTCTTTCAGGAAAGAAAATATTCCTAATATCCAACCTAAACCTTCCCTGGTGGAACTTGAGGCCATAAATGAAGCCTTCCATACTGCTTTAAAAAGATCATCAGTGCTTTTTTACCCCATGCTATCTATATCTCAGGAGTTTCCCAGTTGTGTGCTGGTTATTGTTGCTAAAAGAGGACATTTACCCAGGGCAGTGGTGGAGTTCCCATCCAGGAGTTTCAAAGCCATGTAGATATGGTGCTGAGGGACATGGTTTAGTAATGACTTGGCAGTGCTGGGTTAGGATTGGACTTGATCATCTGAGAGGTCTTTTCTAACTGAAAGAACTCTGTAATTTGGAGCCACAGTATCAGAAACCAGCCCAGCACTGAGTGAGAGTTGAGCTAACCCTTGGTGATAAAATGATGTCTTCTCCAAGGATCTTGCCCCCAAGAAGTGAGCACCAGGAGATGGTACAGGATGTGTCTCTCACTCTGTGCTGTTAACCCCTGCCCTTGCTGGATTCCTCTGAAGCCAAAAGAGCTGAGGTGACAGAAAAGAAGAGCCTGCACCCCACCTCAGTGTTCAATAATTGATTTCTGCTGTAATCATTGACCTCCCGGGCAAGAACAAACCCCAAGTCCCTTCCTAGGAGGGTGATGCTCATGTCTGGGTGCTCATAATTGTGAGTGGGAGAAGAGCTTGAAATTTTTATTTGAGTGTGAGCAGAAATGGAACAGAAAATCCTTTGGAAAGGGCTAGATGTGGTGAAATGCCAGAGCACAGAATGAGTTTGGGAGAAATTATTTTTGAGGGGAAAAATGTGAATTTATTCTTCTGGCAGCTCCTTACTTCATTATCTATTTTTTTTTTTTTTTTTGTGCAGGGTGTGGGAAGGGCCATTTCCTATCTTCCTTCCTTAAGAACAAGGAAGAGACACAGATTTGTAACAGATTTTCTTTTGTCTGTGATACACAGAATTAATTTTACATTTTCATGTATATTCTAGAGGGAATGGGGGTGAAAACCAGGATTTCTCTGAAAAAAATTGTCTGGATTTATTGTTAAATTGTGGTGGGATTTTTGTTTATTTGTTTCTTGGGTTTTTTGTTTGTTTTTTTGTTTTGTGGGGGTTTTTTTGTTGTTTGGTTTTTTTTTTTTTTACTTAAATTGTCTTCCAATGTCAGCAGAGGTGTTAAAGAAAACCCTTTTTCTGGTGGGCTGGAAGAAGCCCCTGCTGCTACAAACACTTCTGCACAAGTGTGGCTTTGCTGGACTTGTGAAGTGAGGTAGCATGGCACCCACAGTGGGCTGGCATACTGGATGTCCACTCTGGGCAGGGATAGTAGGGTGCCCACACCAGACTGGGATACTGAGTAGCCACACCAGCCAAGGATACTTGAGTGCCCACAATGGGAAGGGATGCAGGACACCCATGATGAGCACACACAATGGATAGGGCTGCTGGATGCCCACACTGGGCAGTGATATTGGATTCCCACACCAGGAAGGGATGCTGGGTACCCTCAGTGAGCACCCAAGATAGACAAGCATACTGAGTGTTCATATTGGGAAGGAATGCAGGGCACCCATAATAGGCAGCCATGATAGACAGGGATGCTGGGTGCCCACTGCAAGCACCCACACTGAGAAAGGATGCTGGGTGCCCACCCTGGGAAGGGATACCAGGTGCACATACTGGGCAGGCAGGGGTACTGGGCCATTTTGCAGTCACTTCTGTAAGTGTCCCCAGCCACAAAATCTCACACGATTTAAAAAGGCAGGAGAGAAGCAGGGCCCTGAACATCTGCATCACACACACACACACACGCCTATTTCTGCCTCCCAGTCCAGCAAGAGACACTCAGCTACACCACTGTAGAATCAGGAACAAATCCATCAGAGTCAGCACTTTCCTGTTGCCATCAAAACGATCCAGCAGAGCTGGAGCCCAGCCCCCTTCCCCCAGCTCCGTCTGGATGTGGCCCCTCCAAGGACACGAGGCAGTCAGAATTTTAAACCATCATTTAGATGATCTGGGGCCTCAGCAGCTCCAAAGTGGTCCCACTTCAGCCAGACCCAGCATCATCCCTTTAAGATTCCGACTTCCTAAGAAGTTTATTTAAAGACCAAGCCCCGTGTGTGCATCTGGAGCTTTTTTTTGCCTTCCCCAGGTGTCCACAGCTTCAGCTTCTCTCTCCAAGCCCCTACGTCCCTCTTGATGTGCTGATCAATTACTCATCAAATCTTAATGTGAGCTTTAACTCAACTGTGGCATCTTAATCAGAGCGTTGATCGCCGAGTGTCAGCCCCATCGACTTGGGGGAGCTGGGACAAATGACTCCATCGACTGCCTGCTTGGGAAGAGCCTTTCTGTGAGCCTGACCTGCCGTCTAGTGGTTGCTTGAGAAGAGGACAAATGAAGATGTATGTTGAGGGATGGAAGGGCTGGTGAAGGAAGCTTCTTTGCGAGGTCGAGGTGGTGGTGAGTGAGCCAAGGCTGGGTGCGGGCTATGGGGTGGGCTTCCCAACCCCTTGGTGCTTCTTAGGACAGGTCCTGCGGTGAGAAGCGGATCATAGGAGCAGGTCTTAAGGTAAGAAGCTGGTATTAGGGAGAAGGGAAGGTCTTAGGGTCAGCAGCAGGTCTTGGGAGCAGGTCACAGAATCACAGAAACATTCAGGTTGGAAAAGCCCCTCAGGATCACCAAGGCCAACCATTAACCCTACTCTACAAGGTGCACCCTAAACCATATCCCCAAGCACCACATCCAAACATCCTTTAAACACATCCAGGGTTGGTGACTCCACCACCTCCCTGGACAGCTCATTCCAATACCTGACCACTCTTGGTGGGAAAAAAAGTTTCCTAATATCTAGGCTAAACCTACCCTGTGGCAGCTTGAGGCCATTCCTTCTAGTTCTATCACTAATTACCTCTGAGAAGGGACCAACACCAACCTCTCCACGATCTCCTTTCAGGTAGCTGTAGACAGTGATGAGGCCTCTCCTCAGCCTCCTCTTTTTCAAACTAACCAGCCCCAACTTCTTCAGTCTCCATCAGATTTATTCTCCAGGCCCTTCCCCAGCTTCCTTGCCCTCCTCTGCACTCACTCCAGCACCTCCACATCAGATCTTAGTGTGAGGAGGAAGTCTTGGAAGCTGATAGAGCGAGGAGGCTTCCCATGAGGTTGGCTTCAGCTGACAACTGGTAGAGTTAGGGGTACATGACACAGGATGGAGGGGGTTTGTGGGCTAACAGACTCGCATGAGTAGCTTTCCATGTACAGCATGGTAAAATGCTGGGTGTTAGAAAGGACTGCTGGAGATACTTAGTCAAACTTCCTTGCTAAAGCAGGATCACCCAAAGCAGACCTGTTAACTGGATCAGCAGCGTGCATATGGGGTTGGATCAGCAGAGCACAGGGTGGGTGCTGGAGGATGTGGGTGCACAGGGTGGAAAAGCATTGTTTTGGGCATCAGAGTGCCTGTGTGCATGTATGCAGGGAGTGTGTAGGGACTGTCTAAGTCCATGTGATGTCTGCAGAGGGGTGGGAGGCTGTCCATGGGCAGTGGTACAAGTCTGTGGCACCCGGGAGAGGAAAAATCCCAGGGGAAGCACTGTTCGGGGTTAAGAACACAAGGTAGGGATGGATATATGGGACAGAGTGCTGAGTTCCACACTATGTGGCTTCAGCCCTGAGCTGAGAGCTTGTGGCAGACCACAGCAAAGAGCCCAGCCTGTTTTGGGTCAGTTCCCACCACACCTTG
>WBNM01029005.1:0-30796 GCA_013399055.1 Ramphastos sulfuratus | reverse complement strand
CCCTGCTGTCATGATTACTTATGAGGATGCTTGTTTCCAAAACATCATTGACACTTTGCAAGTTCCTCAGTAACTATATGGAGCAAAACTTGAAGTGGATAGATTCAAACTGGACATTAGGAGTGGATGTAAGATGGGATGAGGGTGGTGAGACACTGGAACAGGTTACCCAGGGAGGTGGTGGAAGTCTCATCCCTGGAGGTCTTTATGGTCAGGCTAGATGTGGCTCTGAGTAACCTGATCTAGTGTGAAATGTCCCTGACCATGGCAGGGGGGGGTGGAACTAAATGATCCTTGAGGTCCCTTCCAGCCCTGACAATTCTATGATTCTAACTTGCAAACGAGAGTTCACCTGAAGCTGAGCCTGTTAGGTAGCTGGGTGACTTATCTTTGGTAAGCATACCAGCATAGTCTTGATAGAGTGGTTTAATGAAAAGGATGATGAATATGTATGTATGCTAGTTCTTTATCTGCCTTTCACTGGAAGTGTTTTGACTTCTACCCTTTCCTCATCTTTCTGACCTGTCATGACGCTGAACAAATCATATCATGCCAAACCTGTCATGACACTTAACAAATCATATCATGCCAAGAAATTTTTGGTTTCCTAACAGTGTCATAACTTCAGGCAATGATGGAAGCTTTGAGGCCTGTGGACCTTCCCTCAGCAAGCTTTGCTGTATGGTGATACACCTGGAAAAAGTATTGCCTGTGGTGAACACCAAAGAACTGCCTACACTAGGCAATCCCACAGCTTTTCTTCTGCCTGTTGGTTTACCAAGCATGACAACAGATGTGGGTGACTTATTGCTTTGTTATTTATTTGCTTGCTGTTATCTGAGGTGTTCACACATTTGGAAGAGGCTTTTGTCCTCCTGGGGTCTGAAAACTCTTGAAAATATGCACCCTGGAGTCTGAAAACCCAGAGACAAACACAGAGGTTGAAATTTCTTTGTCTGCAAAAGCCAATTACACAAAGCTGTTGATTTACCTGTACTAGTGGGAGGTGTCCCTGCCTATGGCAGGGAGTTGGAACTAGATGATCTTTGAGGTCCCTTCCAACCTTACCATTCTATGATTCCATGATTCTATGATTTTCTGGGACTTGGACCTTCAAGCTTTTAGCAATAAAGAGTCAGAAGAATTGTACACAGATAATCACTCATGAATTGTAAGGCAAGATTTAAAATCAAGATTAGTAGAATTATGAAAAACAGAATTATGAAAAAAAACATCACTGAAGCTGCTATTTATAGGTCAGCCTGAATTCCAGAACCAAAGCTTTTTGCTGTACTATTATGGAAATGGTGAACTCTTCATTGTGATTCATTTAATCTTCAGTGGATCTCAGGCTCGCAGGATGTCAGGGATTGGAAGGGTTCCAAAGAGATCATTGAGTCCAACCCTTCTGCCAGAGCAGGACCATACAATCTAGCTCAGGTCATACAGGAACACATCCAGATGGGCCTTGAAAGGCTCCAGAGAAGGAGACTCCACAACCTCTCGGGGGAGCCTGTTCCAGTGCTCTGGGACCCATACAGTGGAGAAGTTCCCCCTTGTGTTGAGGTGGAACCTCCTGTGCTGCAGCTTCCATCCATTGCTCCTTGTTCTATACCAGGGNTGATCCCTGGGGGACTCCGCTAGTTAAAGCTCTCCAGCTGGACCTGGCATCATTGATCACCACTCTTTGAACTTTGTCTTGTAACGAATTCCTAATCCACCTCACTGTCTGCTCTTCCATCATACACCTCCTGAGCTTGCTCACTAGGATGTCACCAGGATGATGGGGATGAATTTAAAACTGATATGCTTTATTTCTATTTTGTTGCTTTATCACAACTTGTTGGTAAGAAGGACACTCAGTCAGAGTGCTTAATTACAGCAGCAGCTTCAAGAAACTGCAGGCATTGGTAGCTAGATCTCTATCCATCGCCCTTCACCACACACTTCCTCTATAAAACATACTGTACAAAAACAAAACAAAGGGACAGTCATGTTAAAATGTGAGTTAATTAACCTACAAAATGAGCACCATTTGGAAAAAAAACCTGTAGCTACGATTCCCCCTGCCAATATTCTCTACAATACAAGGGGTAGTTATTTATTTAATCGTGTCTTTGAGTGCAGCTCAAAAGTCAATACTCTGCTGTCAAATGCAAGCTTGCACGTGAGGAATAGCTAAGGACCTTAACTAGGAAGCTCGGTGAAAAGGGAATTGAATTTGCATCTAATTCACTAAGCACACATGTTTACATGACCTTTAAAAAAGGGAATTAAAGCAGTTTGATCACGAGCTCTAGGCAATCTGACTTATCAAGGCAATTGAATCAAGAGGCTCAGGTACTTCTTACAGAAAAGGTGAACCGGAAGAGAATTATTTTAATTTAAATATTATTTGGTATCAAATTCATAGCTGTATTTGCATGATGAAGCACTGCAAATGACTGCTCAGAAGCTTCTAGGGGACTAGCAAACAGTCTTAGGCTGTCAGTTCAGCTGGACACATTCGTGTTATGAAACAGAGAAGGAAGAGCATTCTGGACAAAGGCTGTCTGGAGGTGGCAAAGATTAGATTTATGACAAAAGAAAAAAAGGCTGACCATTGGGAAAGGTAGACTGTATCATAAACAGAAATACAAAATGTTTGGTAATGGTATTTTTGCCCAGTGATATCTTGCCCCTTGTCCTGTCATTGCAAGACCTTGTCAATAGTCCCTCCCCAGCCTTCCTGTAGGCCCCCTTCAGATACTGGAAGGCTACTCTAAGGTCTCCTGGAAGCCTTCTCTTCTCCAGGCTGCACAGCCCAAACTCTCTCAGCCTGTCCTCATAGCAGAGCTGCTGCAGCCCTCTGAGCATCTTTGTGGCCTCCTCTGGACCCATTCCAACAGTTCCATGTCCTTCCTGTGCTGGGGGCTCCAGAACTGCACACAGGACTCCAGATGGGGTCTGAGGAGAGCAGAGTAAAGAGGCAGAATCCCCTCCCTTGCCCTGCTGGCCACGCTGCTCTTGATGCAGCCCAGCACTCGGTTGCTGTCTGGGCTGCACTCACACTGCAGGCTCATGTTGAGCTTTTCATCAACTCAGACCCCAAGGTCCTTTTCCTCAGGGCTACTCTTCAGCCATTCACCACCCAGAGTTCTACTTTCCAGGTCAATACAACATTGAATGAAAAAATAGTGTGCCAAAGTGGCGTGCATCTATATAGTGCACAATTTTGATGAAGCTGGAGACTGACTATATCTCTATTACTGCCTAGGAGATTGAGGAAATCAAATGCTCTAAGCACCTGAGGTTTCATGCAGTCTGTGTAACAATGTGAATGTTGCTGCCAGACAGCATACAGCCCCATAGCAGAGGAGTACAGTGGAAAGGTACTGCAGATAGCCCTGTTTCTCCATTCTGTATTTCAGCTGAAAGGTCTAATAAGGATCTAATAGATGTTTAGTTCTCAATAATGTGAATTTGTGGTTAATGGATTATGATTAAATTACACCTTAGTGTTTCTGTATTTTTTTAATGGAAAATGTTTTTGTTGGAAAAACAAGTTCCTGATAGCATCAGAGGAGACATCATCTCGTTTAAGAATCGAACTGTGAGAGAAGAATGGAAATTTGAAGTCTTAAGCCACTGTTTTAGCTGCTTCTCAGAATCCAAACATTTATGTTCCGATTATAGCTCTGAAATTTTCTGCTGATGATTTCAGTGACCCTTCTTTTCCATTCTATACATTGCATTTTAATGAAAATTGCATTTTCCAAACTCCTATATCACACTGCCTAAAACCTTTTTATGTCAGTGCTTTGCTGGGTTTCTGATCATGTTTATCTGCTACTTTCTGCTAGAAGAGCCTCTGACCTGTTTCATGGCAGCTTCATTTCAATGTATCAGTACTCATCTGAAACTTAAAGGAAGTTTTTGACTTCTTGTTTTAAATCTTTTTTCATTAACAAAAGCATATATGTGAGGGATAGGTTTCAGGTTTGCCCCTCAGCAAATGTTTTGACATAGATGTTAAGTTTATACTACGTGCATGATAGGGACAAGCAGCATTCTGAGTAGGTGAAAAGCAGAATTGTTAATTTCTTAGCTTTTATTTTATTTTTTTCCCTATTAAATGCTTTACAATCCTGACCCTTTACCAACAAATTTCACCATGCAAACTAATCTGAAATGGATGTCTTCACTGGGTCACTAACACATGCTGCTTCTGTACTCGTTCAGTGGCTATTTGCTTTGCATGAATCAGGAAGACACAAAACAGGGTCAGAGCCTTTCTTAAAAATGAATATATTAGAAATTATTACAATGATGATGATGCCCAAATACCTGCCTCTCTTTTTTTTTTTTTTTTTTTGTGTAAATAGTTTCATTTGCAGCTCTGCAGCATTCAGAGACCTTACCAAGTTGTTCTCCTGGCTGGTTTATAGAACCCTGAGCTCCTGCAGAAAGCAGTTGAGTCTACATCCTCTGCTATGCATCTCAGCCTAATTAGAAGGGGAACAGAAAGTCACACATTTCACTCTGCTGTCCTTTATCTGACAGATCAAGTGTACATTGCTCAACACCAGTCTTCAGTCTTCCCCAAGACCTTTATCAAGCAGCCAGAATCCTTCATAGAAGAGGAAGAATGAAAGATTTCCCACTCTTTCTACTCTGAAACTTGGCTCATTTTCTTCCTCTCCATTTCCCAACAGTCATGGGGATTTTTATCTCTAACTTTTAGGGCTTGCAGATATTCCAGGCTCCACTAGAAGGGAAGTTTCTCTACAACAATGTCCCCTGCAAGGACAAGATATCTTCATTATCACATCTGGGAAGAGCCACACTTCCTACACAGCAGCTAACTTCTTATAACCAATCCCCAAACAAGTTGGCCCTGTCAGTTTCACATATGGCAAATATGCATTCAAGGGTCTGTAATGGATTCCCATCTCTCATTTTGTTGGATTTTCATTTATAGAGTAACAAAACCTGGCAGAATCATGAACAAGCTTCCAATCAGTTGAACTGGGTCTGATTTACTGAAGATCTGATGCTGCAGGGTGTTCAGTCTTGTCCCTCAAGCTATTTCACCTCGGAGAACCACTCATTTTGCCTCTGATCCAGTGATGATAAAACTCAATCCATCTACCAAGATGAGTCAGTAGACTCAGTTTGCTCACACCCCTCTCCCCACACACACACAACATTAAAATGCCAGCAGGCTGCATGTTGAACATACATGCAGAACAGCTACGATAAGTTGGAACAATTGTTAACTTATTCACGGTGCAATTCAAGTACATCTTGTACACGAGTTCCAAAATTATTTTAGTAACAATCATTTACACAGTTGGAGATAGCTGGATCTCTTCCTGAAGGCACATTCCCACAGTAATATCCATGGCACATCCATTACAGTCAGTGCTGTTAGTTCTCATTAGCTAGGACAAACAAGGCAGTGAGTCACAACCTCCCTGCATAAAGGATCCCATTGTTTTAAACTGATAAACCAAAGATTCTGCTCTGTGTTGGTGTAAACCTGACATTGATTTAAGTTTCCTAAGATGCTATAAAGGCAGCCTTTGAATGGACATGGATGTCACCCTGAGGCATCAGGGAGAGAAATCTCTCCCGAGGATACAGAGAGTCTTTAACAAAAGAGATTTGGCTTCACTCATTGTTGGGAGAACCTGTTGTATTTGCTGCAAGTATGTTTCCAAACTCCTTTAAGAAAACTAGGCTTAGAGTAAATAGATTGCACCCAATGTTTCCAGAGTTTACCCAGTAAAACAAGCTGCATGTTGTACACTTTTCTTCCAACAGCCTATTTCTGGTAGGTGACAATTGTTTTCAAAGTATGCTGAAGTGTATTTAATGTACTCTACTATGAGAAAGTGTTCTTC
Source organism: Ramphastos sulfuratus (assembly GCA_013399055.1). Lineage (NCBI taxonomy): Eukaryota > Metazoa > Chordata > Aves > Piciformes > Ramphastidae > Ramphastos > Ramphastos sulfuratus. The sequence goes on along the minus strand of WBNM01029005.1, from coordinate 24,911 downwards.
CTCCTATGCTTTGGCTCTTGTTTTGTTGTTAAGCTTTGTAAAATCTTAGCAGTAATGGTGAAAGCCAAACACAGAAATATTTTTACCTGCACGTTGCCAATAACATCAAAAGAAGTGCTATTATCTCAACAGCAATTTGGACTGGTTATCAAATGATAATCTTGGAATAAGTGAGTATGATTTGTGATGGTACTTATCTTCTGTAGGTGTGGTTGGCATTTATTAAAATGTTTTTTTGGTGGTTTTTTTTTTTCTTTCTCTCTTTCTTTTTTTTTTTTTTTCCTCCCTGCTGGCTGGCGTGCCAAAGACTTCAGGCAATAAGTAATTATTCCATGTAAAATATTTATTCTCTGCCAGTCATATGTCTCTCTCAAGGATCTGACTTTGCAGCAAGCATTTAAAACCATGTAAAAGCTTAAACAGAGGGACAGGATGAAAACTATAGAAATATGTGCTCAGCAGCTCTTCTCAGAAGAGAGCAGTTGTAATTATTTCCTGCATTTATTTGGAACTTTGGATTGGATCAGCCAGCACTAGACACTCAATTTGTGTCCAGCCACAGAACCTGTGCCCCAGCTAGGAACCCACTGAAGTTTCTAATGAAGATTTTTGTGGTTTCAACCCGCAAAATGAAATTTCTTTTCCTTTTTCTTTCCATGTTTTATGTTACTCCCTTCCTGAAAATGTTTTCTGTGTGTGAAGGGGAAGCTCCAGAATACATGCACAATATAAAAGCAGATTGACCACAGCAGTTCCTAGCAGATGTTCCATTTCTGAACCATAACTATGACCCTGAGCTTGACTGCAGTCACAACAGCTCATTCTGCACAGGAATGTGTGCAGTGCAGCATCATGTACCAGAAAGACTAAACTGAATACATTGGAATAAATTGCACTAGTCTGAACTTGCACTAATTTATTTAAATCTTTATTTTCTCAAATCTAATGCTACGAACTGAACTCATAACCTAAAACATACTTCACCCTTCCAAAATCATGCAAAAGACACAATCAACAAAGCAAATAGAGTAATAAATGTTCATGTACAGTCTGTGTTATCTGTGTTCTAAAAGAAAAAAAAAAATCACTTCAACATTTACATTTCTACATCATTTACATCTTCTTTTCCTGTCTCTGATTTCAGCACCTAGATACAAAGCTGACTTTTTTACTTTTTTTTCTTTCTCTAATTCCTTGAAAGAGTAAGCAGCCAGCTGCTACTGCATTGGTGCTTGCCTGCAGGACTGGCAGGTGGTTGTATTTCTCAGAGTTTTCAGGGCACATCTCCCTCTTAAGTAATGCTGAAGGTCACAAACTTCTTCTCAAAAGTCAGAGGAAGAAGCTTCAGGAGGTGAAATGAATTTCTGAAAGAGACAAACTGTGAAGTAAACCACTGTTGCAGTAGTAGCAGACATTGCTCTTTGTTATTGTGTCTCTTCAGTATGCTATTCTCATTAAAGAAATGCATCTAAAATCTCTTTCTATTTATTTAAATTATTCATCAGGGAGCAATTTTCTGTTAATTTCAGCTACTTCCACCTCTTACCCCTGATAGATGCTGGTATGACAGGTAATTCAGATCCTTGGACATAGCTTCTATGGTTTATTTTGTCTCCTCTGTGGTGATTATGAGAGGACATTCACCAACAATGAAATCTCTAGATAATTAGAAGCCAATCCCTCTCCTCATTGCACAGTTCATCTCTTGCTAAACTTTCATTATGCTATTAGATTTCAGCAAAGTTTTTCTTTAAGTGCTGAAAACCACTCTGCATAAGTAGTCCCCACTCATAACAACACAGTGATACCAATTGTTTACAAAATATTGGTTTACTTTGTAAACACAGCCACACTGTTAGAAATTGCACCTTTGACTTTGTCACTTTCTTAAATGGCTCATCAATGTTGGAAAGCACCCAGCTAAAGTGGCACCTCTAAAGTCTTAGAGTAACCTTGCTCATTCTTGGATCTCTTTATAAGATCCATCTTTAGATATTTTGCCATAGGAGGTGGCCAGTATCAGGCACTTCACAAGGTGGGTTAAAAACTATGGGAAGGGTAAGTATATGGCACTTGTTCTTGGTAGTCATCCTGCAGAGAAGAGGTTCCTGTGAGAATAATTAGGGTATCTAATGAACTTCCAAAAAATGTTGCTGTTAGAACCTGTTGGTAAGTCTGGATCTTCCTAGCTTAACAATATATATTATCTACATGAACACTGAATCATTCTTGAAAGATCATAGAATCATATTNTTTTCCTCAGGGCTGCTCTCAGCCATTCACCACCCAGCCTGGAGCTGTGCTTGGGATTGTGCCTGCCCAGGTGCAGGACCTTACACTTGGCCTTGTTGAATGTCATGAGATATGAGAAGGGAATGATCAATGCTGATCTAATGCTATTAAATTGATGGAATGTGGTATGGGACTTTGTAGCTATTGGAGTCTGAAGGTTGTGTCCATCTGTAGAAAGCAACAGAGGTTTTCTTCACTGAAAAACCCCAAAGAACTGAACCCTGAAAGGTTTATTTTATTTTTATATTGGTGCCTCTAATATCAAGCAGACAAAAGCTTTATTTTGTTCAGAAAATACTCAGAACAGCAAAAGATGCTGCAAGATAGAGCATATTCTAAAAACAAAGCAAAATCTCTACTAGTTTGTTTATCATACTTGGAATAAAAATAGTTATTTAGTCTTTAAATATGTGAGAAATTCAGTATTTCTCCAATGCAACTCTAGTAAAGACTAAACCAGAAAATCAAGTTAGCAGAAAGGCTGGTGTAGAAGTATTGATATGGTGTAAAAGCACAACCCTATGGCTTACTTTGAGAATTTGACAGGCATGTATTATGTTAATCATCTTTTTTAACTGGTTTCAAACTTGGAGATCTCACTAATATGTTAATAGCAGCTTCTGAAGTGAAGTTGATAATGTCATGTATATATCAGCCTAAAACTGGTAGATGGACAGGACCTAAATTCTGGATTGCACATAAGTAAGAACAGACAGACACAGCAAGACATAGAGAGGAACAGAAGTTGGAAAGACAGTGAAAAATGTGGATGGGACTATGCCAGACTGCATCCTTGGTCTTATTAGAAGGATTGCCTGTTATTTTGGTGCTGAGCATGCATAGATAAAACCATTTCATTCTTGACCTTTCTACTTTGCTGTTACAGAACTGAACACTGGTGAGACACTGGCACAGGTTGCCCAGGGAGGTTGTGGCTGCTCCCTCCCTGGAGGTGTTCAAGGCCAGGTTGGACGAGGCCTTGAGTAACCTGTACTAGTAGGAGGTGTCCCTGCCTATGGCAGGGGGTTGGAACTAGATGATCCTTGACGTCCCTTCCAACCTTCCCATTCTATGATTCTATGACTTTCTTATTTTTTTGTTTGATAGGTTGGACTGGATGATCTTGGAGGTCTCTTTCAACCTGGTTGATTTTATGATTCTGTGATTCTGATTTTATGATTCTATGATTCTATGATACTATGATCCTATGATACTACGATCCTATGATTCTATGATCCTATGATTTTATGATTCTATGATACTATGATCCTATGATTTTACGATTCTATGATTCTATGATCCTATGATTCTATGATCCTATGATTTTATGATTCTACAATTCCATGATTCTATGATTCTATCTGCTGCTGAATTTCAGCCTTGTAGTTTCCAACAACTTAAGCTACCCAAGATATTGCTGCCTCAGACCCATTTTTGTACATAGAAAAGTTGACAGGCCTGTACTTGCTCAGGAACATGAAGGACCTCCTGGATTTGTTTTTCCTAGGAGGGCATTCTGAATTTCTGTCAGCATATGTGACTTAACCATCATGTGAATGTCACTGCTGTATAATCCTACAAGGAAATGACACTTTTCACAGATCAATCTATATCTGATTTGGCCTGAAACCCTCCTATTATCTCTCACTTCTGATCGCTTGACTGTGGAAACATTTCTGGCCTCCAAACATTTTGAAAGGGATTGCAGAGGAACACAAAAAGCAATATCCAAAGTGGAAAGTTTCAGCTTGACTTTTAAAAGTGTTTGGCAAGGGACATTCAGCCAGTTAGAAGGGTTGGGAGTTCCAGACGGAAGAAACAGGGTATGCAAATATTCAATCAGCAAGCAGTATGAGGGTGAGACTTTGGAAGAAACAGAACAATCTAGAGATGAATCTCTGGGAGAATTGGCAGGAATGCAGGTGACAAGGAAGTCTTATAAATCATGTCATGTAAAAAGCATGGAATGTTTGATAGCAGGGAACGAAATGTCATATAAAAACAGTGCAGCACATTACCCAATTAGAAGCAGCTGCAATGAGAACATTTCAGAGCAATGAAGGGATTGGCTTACTTCTAGGCAAGAGTCCAGCTCACACGTTTTAGGATGGCTACCGTGGAAGCAAAGTGTGTATAGGAAAGTAGGCGTGAAGATGATTAAAATAACCAGGCCTGCTCATGATTGCATGGGATGAAGACAGTATAATTAACTTGGCTAAAGGAGTGTCTTATCCTTGCGATATATGTAAACTGATAAGAAGCTAAACAAGTGGAGGCAGCCGAAAATTGAATGAGATGGAACAGAGACTTCAGAACAGCTCCAAGAAACTTGCCTCATTTTGAGCTGTAAAACATGTCCATTTGATCTGCAACATGGAAAGATCACTCAGCTTGGTCTCCATCCGGAAGCAATTCACATTATAGTGACATTTGGGTCCAAGTAGGACTTTCCTAAGGTAACTTTATCTGTGCTGAGAGCCAACTGAAGAGTGGTTTGCAACAGATTACCATGGAGCATTTGGAAATATTTTCTTGCAAAAAATGATTTTCCAGAAGACAGATAGACAGGATGGAGACAGTGGTTAAAGGGGTAAAAAGAAGAAAAGAATATATGCAGATCCTACTAGCTGAACAGAAGTGAAAGCCACTGACCATTGACAGTTGAGCCATTGACCCACTACTAGAGTTTTTAGAAAGGTTATTGATGATTAGAAAGAAACTACAAATTAAAGAAAAAAGACAGTTGCCAGGATTTCAAGAGCTAAGGAAATAACTGTTTAGGGCACCTTGAATAACTTCTGTGTTCAGCTGAATAAAAGAATTTGTTGAGACGGAAACTGTATTTTGCTTTGTATTTTCTATCTAAAATGCACAAAAAAGCCACCCACTTCCAAACCACAAAGAAACAAACAAAACCAGAAGAGTTTATTTTACACTGAGCAAAAGCTTTCATGTGATCTGGAATGCAATTTTTACTCTAATTAGTCATAGCAAACATTAATGAAACCAGACTTTCAAAGAAAGTCGAGTAGGGTATTACCTGGCCCTCTGCACCATATACTGAGATGAAGTACTCAAAAGAAAAGTTCTGAGTTATGAAAACCTGGCTGTGGTACCATGACCTTTATCATGCCCATCATGTTTCATACTGATGTCCTGAATGTGTGTCTGAACAAATCTCTAAAACAGAAAGAGTCCAGCTAAACAATATGTCTATAAAAATACCTATAGAAGCAAAGGTATTCTATTTGGTGTCATAGAATCATAGAAGCAAGGGTATTCTATTTGGTGTCACAGAATCATAGAATGTCAGGGGCTGGAAGGGACTTTGAAAGCTCACCTGGTCCAGCCCCCCTGCCAGAGCAGGATCACCTAGAGCAGATCACGCTGGAATGCATCCAGATGGTTCTTGAATATCTCCAGAGAGGGAGACTCCACAACCTCCCTGGGCAGCCTGTTCCAGTGCTCTGTCACCCTCACAGTGAAAAAAATCTTCCTCAGGTTCACATGGAACCTCCTACACCTCAAGTGGAACCTCCTATCCCTATATCTTTAGATATGGAGTTAAAACTCCCAGGTAACAGTAATCTAAATTTTAAATTTTTTTTTTTTCTGAAAACAGTTTTAGTTCTTTGAGTGATTACTTAATGGAGGATGGAAGAGTTAGGAATGGCTTTATTTTTGTGCAGACACATAACATTGTACTTTCTTTTTTTTTTTCTGTTCCCATCATTGGGTTTTGAGGGTTTTTTTTAACTTCTTTTAAATTATTTGATGATATCTTTTCAGAAAGCTTGTTGTATCCAGTGCAACACTGACATATTAGGCTGAGAAAGTGAACTGTTTCTTCTTAGACCAAGTCCACAGTCCAAATCTTAAGTAGCCCTTTTATTTCGTGATGCAACACAGATGGTGCTTAGAGGTTTTGACATGGTATAAATGAAAATGAAACAAGAGGACCTATCTCTCTAAAACCAACACCTTCACTTAGAATCGTAGAATCATAGAATGGTAAGGTTGGAAGGGACCTCAAAGATCATCTAGTTCCAACCCCCTGCCACAGGCAGGGACACCTCCCCCTTTCTGGTTTTAATTTTGAAGGACAGTATCTTTCCTTAGAATCATGATGCAGAAGAGTTACAATCAAATTGGTATCTTTGGTCAGTAAAAATACTACAGTGTGGGTTTTTTTCAATACTATTGAAGTGTACTCATAAATTTATGAAAAACTAAGGAGCTCACACTACCTCTGCAAGACCTGCACAAATAACTATTCCAGAGTCCACTCCTCCAACATACTAACTTGAAAGACTTCTCAAGAGATACTTGGCATTACAAACTATATTGTGAGCTTTGATGCTTGTCAAGCTTTCTGACTATAAAAATCTAAAAAAACCTAATGTTTCTCTCTGAGACAGATATCTTTTAAGCAAGATTGTCCATCTTCCCTCCTTTGTATGCTTTCTGGAAATGAAGCAAGAGGAGCTGAGGATCTTTCTTTGGGCTTTGTTTCAGAGTTTTTATGGGAATTGCTGAATTATTTGGAGCTTTAAATGAGTCAAAGCTGTGAACAAACAAACAAACAAACCCAAGTCAAATCTATTGGGAGAAAGAATTTAAACAGGAAACTATTAATTGTTAGGGACTATTAGAGAATATTTTAGTAGAGATCCAAAAGCCACAATCAATAAAGAAGGACAACTAGTCTGGTAATAAGGCAAGCTGCCTTGGATAGGAAATGAAAGCTATTCTTTAAAATACACATAAATACAATATTTGCATACTGTGCATTAAAAGCACATAAACTGAACAAGATATAAGAACTAAAATCAGGGGGGAAAAAAACAATGAGTAGGCAATTGATAATAAAAGCAAAAGGACAAATATGAAGTAAATACATAGAATAGCTAAAACACAATCAGAAGTGCTATACACAAGTAACACTTCATGCCATAACCCTGGAACATAGAGAAGGGGATGAGGCAATGGTACCACATCATTTCACTGCTCAATAAATTGGGTACAAATGCAAAACACGAGGTTTCACACAGTCACATATTCATTTGGCTATATTTGAATATTCAGTATGTTAAACATTAATATCAGAATAAAGAACACAGACTACAGGAGCATCCTCCTTCTGGGAACAGTACAGAGCCTACAGTAGAAGAATCCAATTCTTGTTTTAACAGTGGCACCTGTCATAATTACTAAGATTATTAATTGTTGCAAGCAAAAGTGCTTCTGTTATTGCTATATTACTAAGGGATGGGGCATCATTGAAGCTTGAAAGAAATCCAAAGCTGGTACTCATAATTTAAAAGAGATATTTATAAATTACTGTGACTTCTGAAAGTATCCATAGGAAAGATTAAAAGGGTGGAAAACAGGGGAAGACTGAAAGAATCAGAATTATCTTTGTTTAGCTGAAAAGTGAAAAGGTGGATGGAAAAAAAAAGCCACAGTGCATACATTTATAGACACAGCTGGACACATGTGGTGGGTTAACTTATTTATCCCTAGCTGCCATTCAATCTGCTCTTCTTAGCTCAAAGAAAATGCAATATAAACTATACTATCCTATGAATATTCTACACTGATTCAACTACAGAAGTCAGGCTGAAGACAAACACAGTGATTTCTTCCAGTCATAAATCTGCATCTGCAACATGAGTTTTGCCTGGGCTTGAGAATTGTATGGGGAGAAAGGAGGACGTCTGATTTGTGAGTCTGCAGTGGAAATTCTCAACCAAGAACTGAAGTTACTTACTGCCATCAGCTCTTTTATCTAAAAATGAACCAGTTCAAGACTTTGTACACCCACGACGTGAACAAGATGGTTAAAATAAATACAAGGCTGGGGAAATAAAATTTTCATCACTTTCCCCCCAGAAGTGCTTGATCTGAAGGAGCAGGAGAGTGCAGGGTGGGAATGAGCCACGTTGAGGGAGGCTGGACTGCTGGCAGTGCTGGTTACTTGTATGATCAAGACAGAGGTAAAAAAATCTTGCGTGGATGTTCTGTTCATAAATAGCTATTGATTAGGAAGAAACTCTCTGCAAAGGAACATTTATTTTTTTGCCCAGAGATCCTCATGAAATTCATATGAGCTGCTTGTAGACACAACCTCCAAGCTGGAAATCCTAATTTAAAACATTAAAATATCAATAATAGACAATTTTTACTATAACAAAGAGGGAGTTTTTTTAATTCCCATCTCTATTCTTAAAACATGAGTTCTTTGGAGAAGCACTCAGTCTTTAACACGTTCACAAACCATCAGGAGTTACAGCCAGCAATGCCTTTCTCTGTCTTAAAATCTCTCTATATAAGTTGCATTATTGCAATAATCAACTCTTGTACCATCTTCTTATCTCCTTTTAGATTTAAAGGAGAAAATTAATATTAAAACCTTGAGCTCAAGGACAGTATGATTATTCCTGTGAAGTATGGAGTNTTCTATGATTCTATGAATAAGAAAACCTGAAAGTGTTTAAACTCAACCAGAAAACAATACTTGATACTGGCAGTGCCCAGTTAAGTCATACAGCATAAGGAAAAGTGAAGTTCAGGTGAAAAGACATTTGTTTCATGTCTTGAAAGTAATAGCCATTATCCCATGAACTAGTCTATAAAGTTAAAGGTGGCATCTTCCTTATCTGGACTGCTCAGCTCTACATAACTGAGCAACACTGACAGTGAATCCCTGAAACAAGCTCATTAGTATTTTCTTCCATGTCCCTCATTCTATGATATAATCCAACAAAGCAAATTCCTCCCTACAAGCAGCAGTTCTTAAAATCTCAGTGTTGGGTAGATAGCTACCCTAGAGCTCACTCTGTCATGGATTGTCTAAGCAGGAAAGAGTTATTTCTCCAAGGGGGCAAGTTATGTGGATTCCAGGAAAGCTAATCCATCTTCATCAAAGGGCTATATCTTTCAGAAACCTGGCTAAAAACAAACCTATTCAAAAACAGATGGCTTGGAATGAGGGTATTAAGTAATTTTTTATTCTCATGGTAACATTTGGAAGGCCATCCAGTCCTCAGGAATAGGTGATGAAGTCATATATGAATAACAGGAATTGTTACCATATTGTGCAGCATGCAAAAACAGTGTTAGGCTGGAGGCTGGGCAATCACATGAGCTTGTTCAAGCTCCTGTCTTCAGCAGTTGTGTTTCCTTCATGCTACTTGGATGCCATATAAGTGACTTGTTGTGAAAAATATCACCCCAAGGACCTTGAGCAGATGCAAGCCTCATCAGGGACTATAAGGTCTAAAAGGTACTTGTTACCTTTCATGGAGAAGCAGCAGCAAAAAAGGTAATAGTACCAGACAAAGAAGATGTCAGATGAAATTAGGTGATGGCTAAAGCATGTTTCTGGGAATAGGGAAGAAGCAAAGACTACAGCCATTATCTGCACATAGAGAGTGCTGTGTGCAAGGTTTCCATGCTCTTTGTACTCCTGCTACTTCCAATGAAACTGGGGCACATGCATCTTCCTTTAACTGAAAACAATCTTATCAAAGAAGTATCTAACCTCATCATTAAGCTTCTCTTTGTGAGATATAATCATATAGAATCACAGAATGTCACAGGCTGGAAGGGACCTCCAAAGCTCATCCAGTCCAACCTCCCTGCCAGAGCAGGATCACCTAGAACAGATCACACAGGAACAAGTCCAGGCAGGTTTTGAATATCTCCAGAGAAGGAGACTCCATACCCACCCTGGACAGCCTGTTCCAGTGTTCTGTCACCCTCACAGGGAAAAAAGTTCCTCCTCATGTTTACATGAAAGTTCCTATGCCTCAGCTTCCACCCATTGCCCCTTGTCCTGTCATCAGGCATCACTGAGCAGAGCCTGGCTCCAGCCTCCTGGCACTCACCCTTTACATATTTGTAAACATTGATGAGGTCATTCTTATTAACAGTAATATTTTTGCAGTAATACTCTGCTTTCTAAACACTCCTCCCTATTCCCAGAAAATCCTTCTCCACCTCTGTACACTCCAAGAGCTCAACAAAATCAAGGATATTCATTCAGTACATCTGCCTTTCCCATGGCAGCTGGTGAGTGAGATAATTTTTCTCCCAAAGGAGGTGGTACAATCCACTTCATGGTTTCACACCTTTCAGATAGGAAAAAGTACCTCAGGAAAATAAGGCTGCTTTAAGTAACTAGACTCCAGATGTCTAGCACCTACACGTAATGCAGGATCATAACCTATACAAGTGCCAAAAGCAGTCAGCAAAAATATCACAAACTGAGTTTGATGCAGAGAAATGCCAGATCTGACAACAATAAACCTGCAAGTAATACATAACCTTATCAGCAGTGAAGCGTTCAGTAGAGTCTACATCATCAAGAGCTGGCTGTGTGCAGCTATAGAAAGAAGCTGAGTATTTGAGCAGTTTTGAATCACTCTTAATTTCCCCTTCCTTGTTTGCTGTGGGTCTTTGTCTGGCATGCCTTTTCCTCGCTATATCTGCTCTCACCAGGAGTCCCGTGTAACTCCCTGCAAGCCTCTCAACAGTGACATCATGGCTCCCTTAGTTGTTATGGTTACCTATCTAGCTACACATAGAGTTTAGCCTCTGTTACTGTGACAGGTAGAGAAGGTTTGGAGCAGAAACCTGTAGGGTTTAACATTAATCCAATCAGTATTGACCATCCTATTTTGCACTAGGAATAAGGAGTTGCAGGAAACAGCAGTGGGAAGGGTGCAGGGTTTCCCTGCCTGTGGCATCTGACTATTGGTCATGTTTCTGCACCAATGAGAATGCCATTCTCTTTAAAATTTCAGATTTTGCTACTATTTATATGTTTGCCATTTCTTTTCCTTACAAAGCCTTAAGNGCATGGATGAAGATGTCCCTGCTCACTGAAGGGGAGTTGGACTAGGTGACCTTTAAAGCTACTTTTGAACTCAAACCACTCTATGATTCTATGATTCATTGACCAATATCACGACAGACCAAAGGATATAAGGATAGCACAAAACTGACTGGTAAAGCTGATAAAAAATTCTTCAGAATTAGTAAAGCCAAAATTCAGAAGACTTGACTTAAAGAAGCAGCAAGTATATGGCAAGCAATAATGGTGGAGGATGAAAGGTAAAGGGAAGCAATGAAAGCAGCACCAGGTGAACACACTGCCTAATTCATCTATGAAACTGGACATGACAGTCAAAACCAACTGCAAGGACTGTACAACAATACAAAACTATGAGATTTAAAAAAAAAAAAAAAGAAGAAGTTTGATGTCTCCAGGAAGGATGTGAAATTAGGTGTTATTGCAAGTAGTAGAAATATGGTAGGATAACTATTTTCAGTGGAAAACAAACCACAGAGGGAAGAGCTTTAAATAAATATCACAGTAGTAAGGTGGAATTGTCTAACATTATATGACAGTCTATAAAGAAGAGAAGGTGGAGTGCATAACAGTCTGCTCATTTGATCATCCTTTTCAGAAGAGTGATGAAACAGACTCCAGTAGACAATTCTCAGGGGCAAGGTTGTCAAGCTGTTACACAGGAAAGAGAAAGGCACAGTCATCCAGAACTTTACCCCTTCGTGGTAAAAGCACTCTCTGGAGCTGAGGGCTGAAATTCCCACGGGCCCAGGGAATGGTAAGATGAGACACTGCTGTCTAAAATTTCTTGGGAGAAAATCCACAAAGAAAAATAAATATTTTAATCATAAAGCAAACATAAACTGAAGCTTGGGATGAGAAGAAAGTTTCTAGTCATCACATCTTTGAATCAACAAGAGACAAAATGGTTGTCTGACTTTTCAGGGGTTTCCTTCTTATACCAACTCTTCTTGCATTTTCCTCTTTCTTCCCTTGTGAAATATTAATTTTACTGCAGCAGTGAATTTGAAGGTCAAGAAGCAACCAGAATAATGTTTGGGTTTTCGTTTGATTTGGTTTGGTGGGTTTTTTTTTGTTGTGGGGTTTTTTTTGTTTGGTTGGGTTTTGTTTGGTTTTGTTTGTGTTTTTTTGGTTTTGGGGGGGGTTTTGGGTAGGTTTTTTGGTTGGTTGGTTTTTGTTGTTGTTGTTGTTTGGTTGTTTTTTTCTGAAAATAAAGGACTTTAAAAGTGACCACTTTCTGGGGAGCAGAAAGCAGATTCTCTTTCTAAACTTTTACTTTGGATGAGTAACCTGTACTAGTGGGAGGTGTCCCTGCCTATGGCAGGAGGTTGGAACTAGATGATCCTTGAGGTCCCTTCCAACCTTACCATTCTATGATTCTATGATTTTTTCTGCACAAACTTTCTATTGGAGTAAGTAAATGCAGGGGGAAAGTGCTATATGAAAAGAGACTAACTACTATCACTTGATAGTGATAAATGACTTCAGTGTTAGGAGAAATGATTGAGCTAGCAGCCATTTCACTTTCTGAGGCATTAACAGAGTAGCTCTTACAAGAGGCTAGCAAAAAAAAAAATTGTTTCAAGTAACTTCCACACCTTAAGCTTTGGGGTATAATTTATCTAAGTATTTCCTTAGAGATCCTTTCTTCTCTTTTCAGCCACATGAAAAATCGTGGTGTCACTTAATGCTTTTTTTTTTCTTTTTCCCTAATCCACAAAATATTTTATTGTTAGCTAGGTAGCATGTAATATAGAATAGAATTTGTTTCACCTGGTAGTGACTATTCTGTTCTTTTCAAATTGCAGAGACTCATTACTGTGCAGCTAATGAAATGTAGGCAGCTAGACCATCAGACCCCAAACCTGATGGATCCATATTTTCTCCCAGTCTGGATTCAACAGGAGTTTTCTCAGCAACATTAGCAAGAAGCAGACAGTTGGTGATCAGATTTTCTCTGAGATTAGATGGTTTAGTGAGAACAAACCCATTTTGAAAGCAGAGCTCACAGAACGTGTCAGCAAAAGTGGAAATTTTGAGGGGGGAGGGAATTTCCCTTGTCTCCAGCAGAGAAATTATTACCATAATTCCTCAAGTGCACACTATCTAAGATACCTGTGAGTTATTTATTAATAGTTAAAGAAGTTATTTGGCATCCAGCATCAAATACAATACTTGAAAAGGGCTGACAGCAGAATACATTTGTTAACTAGAGATATGCCTAAACTTTGCCAAGAGAAATACTGTCTAAAGGTGCACTCAGTGTGTCTTTTTAAAGCTGAAATCCTTGTTTACAAAGCTTCCTTTTTCACCTTGTCATACTTCTCTAAATTTAGATTGATAATAGCAGCAACAGGAATAAGCCAAAACGGACCGAAGAATTTTGCCTATTGCGGCATTCAAAGCTTATCTCTTTCTGCAACGTTTTCTTCACCAACCTTGTGACACCCTAAGCACTGATTTGTTTATATTTTGGTTTAATGAGGTGATAAATAAAGGAGCTTCTCAAGGAATGAGGGATTGTCAGTGCTAGAAACTGAAGGTCTCTGTTAATTCATAGGGCAGGCAAATAGGTCTGTCAGTAATCATGCAGCTGGCCTGAGGGAACAAGACTGCTAAGCGCTGCTTCCCAATGCAGCTCCTTGCTGCTTCAAGGTTGAGACCCTTCCCTGAGCTGAGATGGCCAAACCTATCTACCCATGGAATCCAGACAGGCAAAAACTAAGATAAGGATTGACAAGTAGAGTGTTCTCTCACAAGCCTCATGTACTCCCCTCTTCTAACATATTTTCCACATGAAATAAATTTTTTTAAACTAATAATAATTTTTTAAAAAAGCGAAATCTGATATCTTTAACACAGTAATTCATATAAAACTTGTGGTATGGTAAAACTGCTCAAGCAGAGCAGTCTCTGGAGCACCCTCAGCAGAGGCATGCTGTATTGCTATTTAGCTCCTCTCTCTTTGGCTGTCTCTCAGACAGACTGCTTCTCAATCAACCTGTAGGCTGTTTATCTGGGCACACTTGGTAGGGAATTAATCTCCCTGGCATGCTTAGACATGTAGGGTCCCATGTGCTCTGAAGGGTACTCTCCAGCAAGTCTGAGCCCATGCTTAGAAGATCCCTGTCTAGTCTTGATGATGTTTTTGACTCCTGGAACGCCCATCAAACAGCAACATAAGATAGTCTCTTGGAGTCCATCACTGCTGAACAGCCTTGGAAGCATTCCTGCTGACAGCCTAGCAGATAGAATCATGGAATCATAGAGTATCTCAAGTTGGAAGGGACCCATCATGATCATTGAGTCCAACTCCCTCTCTCTTTGCAGGGATGATCAAGAACCTTGAGATTTTTGTGTGAGTCAATGCAAGCATCAAGATCTATTATGTATAATATGACCAAGAAGAACAACACAGGAAAGATTTTGAAAGATTTTATCCTGGCTTTTAGCTGCTGGGAAAATGCTTTAAAAACTTCTGAAGCAGAACCACTGATGTCAAAGGTTCAATATTTTCAAATTACATTCTCACATATCAAATAATTCATGTATTTTACTTTTTAAAGTAATTTTTGCTAGTCCACTGACAGTAGATTGCATTTCACTTTTAACTGCTCTTCTGCTAGTGAAGAAAAGTGATCCAGATCAGGAGGAATTCTGCATACATACACCCACATAAAAATCTTCTCTGTACATTGCTGTAAACATTTTTTTTTTGTTTCCTCCCTAGTACTTATTAGTCATTGTAGCTGCCTGTGAAACAGATATCTGAGTATTGATGAAAACTGGTCTTGCTTTATTTTAAATTTTAAAATACAAAGATATTTATATACATTTAGGCAATAGCAGTCACGTGGATATCTTTGCAAGGAATGCAATAGTTGGGATATTGCTAAGGCATTACAGGGCACAAAGGGAGACAAAATCCTATTTATATATTATAATGTAAAATTGTATCTCCTTTGATTCTGTTTTGGGGTTTTTTTTAGCCCTTTAATTGGCAGTAGAAATTCTCTGCTAATCAGACATTGTTCTTTTAGTGGTTTGGTTTGGGGTTTTACTTGTTTGGTTGTTTTTTGGGTTTTTTTTCTTCGTGGTTTTTTTATTTGCATTTTTTTGTATTTGTATTTTTTCATTTTATTAAATTTTTTATTTTATTAAATGTTAATTAATTTTTATTATTATTTTAAAATTTTTTATTTTTATTTTTATTCTTATTTTCACTTTTACTTTGTTGGGGTTTTTTTTGTTAACCAGGGCATTTTCTGGTGTTAAAAATTATAAAAATACCTCAGTCAGTTTTGAGGGTGGTGCAATTATTTTTATGGCTGATAAACCGAATGAATAACTCCCTGTGTGCAACGTAGGCAGAGCAGGTTTGAACAGTCCTTGGTCTACTTTTGATTTACATGCCTACACAAAGATATGCAACTCTTAAAAAATACAGTGTGACTGCACAATAAAACAATTGGATCAGAAGCAATCCTACTGAACACCTTTGCTAGCTTCCACATAACATTGCAGCTGCAAAAACTTATACATAGGTTAGGTCAAACCCGGTAAAATGCAGCTATTAAGGTCTCTTTTTAAAGATAAACTGATGAGATGATTGCAGAGATTGTTCAAGAGATAGCAAAAAGGGGGTGTGCTATCATTGGTCTTGACGTCATTAAAAGCAATGTGGACAGATAACTTTGAGTTGATACCTAAATCTCTGAAAGTAATGATAAAGAATCCTTGATTGACATGAGGCAACATCTCTTCTCCTAAACTGGGATAATCCTACAGATCCTCCAGAAAAACCAAGGGTAAAGGTAAGGAAGAAAGAGTTTTAGGGCAACATCCCTTAATTTTATACAGATGTTTACTAAGGAATGTAGCCATATCATCTGCATGGCAGAGAAAAGCAGGGATTTTATTCCTCTGTCTGTTATCAATTAAATCATCAAAACAAAATTATCATTCAAATTACAATGTATCATTTCACGTTTAGAATGTGCGGGGAGGGGGGCAATCTACCAAGTCGAAAATCTGCTAACCATCAAAGCAACAAAGAAACATTAAAGTTCAATGGGCAGTTTGTTCATGCATGTTTCAATCTAGGGGTTTTGGGTTTTTTTTTTTTTTTTTAAATGGAAACCATGTTCACGTGGTCAAAGTAACACTTGCGTCAAAGAAGCCTTTGAGGTTCAGTCCAGCGAGACGGTAATTTTTTTGTTGTTTGTTCCTCTGTTTGTTTGGGTTGTTTGGGATTTTTTTTATCTGGATGTTTGGGTCGTTGTGGGTTGGGTTTGTTTTTTTGTTTTCTGGGTTTTTTTTGCAAACCCCCAAAATGTATCTGATGGGAATACGATCCCTGGAGATCCCAAGGTGGCACCGCTATAATTTTTTTTGTTGTTTGCGTCTCTTTGTTTGTTTGGGTTGTTTGGGATATTTTTATTTGGATGTTTGGGTTGTTTTGGGGTCTTTTTTGTTTGTTTGTTTGGTTGGTTGGTTGTTGTTGTGTTTTGGTGGGGTTTTTGTTGGTTTGGTTTTTTTTTTTTCCAAAACTCCAAAATGTATCTGATGGGAATATGATCCCTGGAGATCCCAAGGTGGCACTGCTATAATTTTTTTTGTCATTTGTTTCTTTTTATTTGTTTGGGTTGTTTGAGATTTTTTTTATTTGGATATTTGGGTCGTTGTGGGTTGGGTTTGTTTTTTTGGTTTTTGGGGTTTTTTTGCAAAACCCCAAAATGTATCTGATGGGAATACGATCCCTGGAGATCCCAAGGTGGCACCGCTATAATTTTTTTTGTTGTTTGCTTCTCTTTGTTTGTTTGGGTTGTTTGGGATTTTTTTTATTTGGATGTTTGGGTTGTTTTGGGGTCTTTGTTTGTTTGTTTGTTTGTTTGTTGTTGTGTTTTGGTGGGGGTTTTGTTCTGGGTTTTTTTTTTCCAAAACTGCAAAATGTATCTGATAGGAATACGATCCCTGGAGATCCCAAGGTGGCACTGCTATATTGTATGTGCGTGTTTTTGGGGATATAGGTTAGATCTGGTTGTTCGCGGTTTTTTAATATGGATGTTTGGGTTGTTTTGTGGTTTGTTTGTTTGTTGTTGTTGTTTGTTGGGTTTTTTTTTTTTCAAAACCCCAAAATGTATCTGATAGGAATACGATCCCTGGAGATCCCAAGGTGGTATTGCTACAATTTTTTGTTGTTGTTTGTTTCTCTTTGTTTGTTTGGATTGTTTGGGATTTTTTAATTTGGATGTTTGGGTTGTTTTGAGGTTTGCTTGTTTGTTTGTTTGTTTGTTGTTTTGTTTTGTTTTTTGTTGTTGTTTGTTGGGTTTTTTTTTTCCAAAACCCCAAAATGTATNCCCAAAATGTATCTGCTGGGAATACGATCCCTGGAGATCCCAAGGTGGTATTGCTATAATTTTTTTGTTGTTGTTTGTTTCTCTTTGTTTGTTTGGATTGTTTGGGATTTTTTAATTTGGATGTTTGGGTTGTTTTGAGGTTTGCTTGTTTGTTTGTTTGTTGTTTTGTTTTTTGTTTGTTTTTTTTTTTCCAAAACCCCAAAATGTATCTGCTGGGAACACGATCCCTGGACATCCCAAGGTGGCACTGCTATAATTTTTTTTGTTGTTTGTTTCTCTTTGGGTTGTTTGTTTCTCTTTGGGTTGTTTGGGATTTTTTTTTATTTGGATGTTTGGATTGTTTTTTGGTGGTTTTTTTGTATGTTTTTGTTTGTTCGGTTTTTGGTGGTTTGTTTGTTTTTGTTTTTGTTTTTTTTTTCCAAAACCCCAAAATGTGTCTAAGAGGAGAATACGATCCCCAGAGATCCCAAGGTGGCACTGCTATAATTTCTCTGTAGGAAAATATCCACCATGAGTCAAATTTGGCATACTCTTATAATACCTTATGGCCAACATCTAACTGCATTCCCTTAGAAAAAGGTTGCAACTGGCAACTGGTTTGTATTGATACTTACTACCTACTGTCTTCCACCATACACGTGCTATACGTGCTTGGTGTTACATTTTATAGTATCTACATCTTAAACTATACATTCAACTTTAGAAAAAGGATGTGTTCTAAGTATTGCTTTTTACTGCATGTGCATTTTGCATAAATCAGTGGAGTGCTAAGTAAGCCAAACTTCCTTATTATTTTTAAGCTGGAAGAATGTAAAAGCAGCAATGACAAAATAGATAGCAGGTTTTTATGGGAATAAGTACATTGGCATAAAAAATTAAAATCCTTAACTAATAATTCACTTGGGGTAGTACCTCTGGTTTTTTTCACTAACACTTGTTTTCAGAAAGTGCTCCCTATAAAGGTATTAATATTTTTCTTGCTGTGAAACTCAAAACCTTTTTTCCTTCTAAAATTAAGCAACAGGTATGCCTCTGTGTTGCCTGATGCAATACTTACCTGGGACAAAGGGTCACATTCATAAAAAAGTAGCTGTCTGTGGTTAGAGCTCTTTAATACTTTCCTTTTAAAGCTGAAAACAAAGACACATATGATTTTATTAGAGATACACAGAAAGTCATAATTATGTAGTCACAGGGATTAGTGTCTCCTTAAGGTAACCTTTAAGATGGATTTTTCCACCAAGTTCAAACATAGGGACAGGAAAGAGCCCTCTGTCTGTTCCCCTTCACAAGTGCACTGATAAAGAGCCTAGTCACACAATTATCATCTGAATTCAAACTGAGCTTTTTTAAAACTGCCATCTATATCTGGGTTGTTTTTTGTTGGTTGTTTTTTTTGTTTTTTTTTTTTGCATTCTGTCCAGAAGGACAAAATAGGCTGGAAAAAAGAATAATTCTCTAGTATGCAAATGCAATCTCCCCACTGTCAACTGTCCTTTTCCATCAGATTAGGCAACCCTTTCTATGTTTAGAGGTCTAGTTCAAATTTTTTTACATAGGCATAACAATTACAAGAAGAAGATACTATGTGGTAGTTGGAGGGATCTTAGATCCCCCTTAAACAAAACCATAGGGACCATGAGATTTGTTATTGCATTTTCTCCTGAAATTTGTGTATACTCAATTCAGTGTATGTCAGGTTATATGTATGTAATTTGCTGTTTCTTCACTGCATGCAAACATCCATTTGTGAATTCAAATAGCTATCATTTCAAGGCAGTATCTAAGTGCTTGGTATTATCATCAGAGATAAACTTTTTGTTTTCAAATTGCCTGTCCCTTCCAGGCAATTGGTGTGGTGAAGAAGACAATGAAAATCCACAAACAAATACACACACACACAAAGTCACAGGGAAAACAAAAGGCTAAGAAATTGCAGACTTGAGGAGTTTGTTTGCTTTGAGTTCTCACAGCTTTCCATTTAGCTGGGCAGTGTATAACCTTTGGTAGGAATCAGCTGTGTGGCTGCCAGAAAGATGCACAGAAGCTTTCCACTGCCCACCACTCCCAAAAGTAAACAACAGCAGGATCACTTTAATTCAGGACCTACTTTCTGATATATCAGGTACCTCATAACTACACTCTCATGCCACCCTAGAAAGTGTCAGTGGTTTGTTGCTAAGCAAGTGTTCAATGCACCATCCTGTCTACTTTGCTTAGTAAAATGGCACAGGAACTATTAGCACAAGAGATTGAAAGGAATTTATCATTTTACAGGTTTTGAAACAATGTCTATGTGGGTTGTGGAGGTAATGTGTTGCTGAAACAAGTGTGTGTTCCAGCTGGCTCAAAGGCTAGACATGCCTCCTGACTTTTTATGTTCCTTAGCACTTAAATGTGCCAAGAGAAGCTCCTGGGCATCTTCAGAAGTAAACCCAGTTCTTTGCCTGCTGACAGCATGTCTAAACCTGAACCCGGTCCTATTTTGAACACACTGAGAGCTTGAGAGCACACCTCGAGACTTAGCTTTTAAATTAAGCTTTCCACAGATTGCCAGCTGCAAAGCCCTGAATGACAAGTTCCTTGGTGAGGTTTGTGTTTCTCTGCTGAACTCAAAGCCTCAGGGCAGTAAGACAGTGCCGATTCTTCGTCCTTTTGCCCTAATTATTAATTGATCTTCAGGTATCTTGTGCAAGATACTTCATTACAGACCCACGAAGAGCAATTCAAAATACTCTCTGTGTTGCACGATAGATCTATGCATACTCTTCTGTGCTACAGTATGAGCCTCAGCTCTTCATAACACTTCATTTCTGTTTACCTTGGTTAATTCTATCATTCTGTTTGCAGATTACACCTGAAAACTGATAGCTGCTTTCCCTTACATGTATTTACCACTCAAATCCTGAATAGATGCTTCAGAATCTAGTTGTGTATACCTGCTAGAAGTACTTTTGTAAGAAGCACCAAGTCACTAGAACTATTTTCACTGAAAACACACAATAATGACAATTATCACGGTATTTAAATCACTCTTGTGGGGTAAATGCAGCTATGAATGTCAAGTTTTGCTTTCTGCACATGGTCTGTAGTGATGACTTGACATGCTGATGAATATATCCCCTATGAAGTTATTCCCCAGAATATTTAATATACTTACCAAGAGAGAAGCAGCACTTTATGAATTAAGGAAGTGCCTTTTGTGTCACTCCACAATCAGGCCACAGCAAAACTCGGATTTGGGCAAAACTGAGAAGCAAAGAGTTAAATTACATGGCCCTGCAGTGTAATTGTGTCCTCTGGAAGTTGCATATAGCTGCTGAGCATTGCCCTGGAGGCTTTTCTGCTGCATTCAGTAAGTGAGCTGTATGTGCAGAGATAGAAGGATACAATGGAGCAGTTCAGCGTGATGGTGACTGTGGCAAGAGATGACTGGGGAGCAGTTGTGTCTGTCTGGGTGTGTATGTGAGTCCCTGTGAGTGACTCCTGCTCTCATGATCAAAGGGAAAAGATACTGATGCACCTTGGGAAGAGCCTATTCGCCTCATTTCTGCACTGTCATGTGCATGTTATGTTAGTGGTAGGGTAGTGAGATTGTTAGAAGCTAGAGGGGAGATGTGTGTGGTCTGTGGGTTTACAGATTGGTAAGTGAAAGAAAAGGGCTAGACTGAGTCATCTGCAGAAGGATGAAAGCACTGTAAATAACATCTTTTTTAGAAGTCATTGATGTTATACTCTTTCTATAGAGCTGAGTAAGTGCTTGAGCGTAGGGCAGTTGGAGGTAAACTAAAACCTGAATTTCTGAGATTTCATAAATTTAAACTCAGCTCTTCCCATCCATTCCTTGCTTTTCAGAAGCTTTGGATTTGCTACAGCTGACTCTTAGAAAGGGAGCAACATGCTTCTAAGCAAACCTAAATTGGTCTTAACAAATGGTTTGGGTTTTTTCTCTTTGTTTGTCTCACTTGGGCTGAGTTACTTTTTGTTGCTTTTTAATGACATAAATTTTAGTCACTTGAATAATTTGGTTTATTTGTCTTGTCCTGTGGGCAGTCTGGCCCACTATATTTTACCTCCCTCTTTATCCAGTTTGCTTTAACTGTCATTGCAGCATTTCACAATACATAAGATTCTAAAAAGACATTCCTAAATGTCAATCACACTCTCTTGCATATATGTAAGTTGAAGCACTTCCAGCTTCACACATCCACACACAAACATGCGATGTTCTCCATCCCTCTGGGATTTCAACTCTAATAGGAAGACTTGTGCTAATGGTTCTCCCATCTGGATGTTGCTATGCCACATCCCTCTTTCCCACCTCTAAAGGAATTCTCTCCCAGCCTAAAGAGTAGTTCATTTTTCACTGGAATTGACTGAAGGAAGGACAGATTGCTGGCTTCCTTAATGAACCTTTTTGGCCACTCTACCTGAATGTAAATCACTCATCTGTGCAAGATAATCCTTCCCAAACAAACACACTACTTTGCCAAAAACTCAACTCTACTGAAACTAAATACTTTCTTCCTTGAACAAAATAGACAACCACTTACTGACTGAGAGAAACACGGAGTGACTGAGGTCACTTATGGCATACTGTAGCTCCAGCATGATCCTCACATCTACATGCATAAAAAAAAAAAAAAGACCTGCTGAGAGTTTCTCCTTTTCAATGAAGGGTAACTCTTTTTTTTTTTTTTTTTCCCCTTGAGGCAAAGACAGCTAAAGCTTTAGAAATTCTGATTCAAGTGTGATTATGCTTGAAGCACTAAATGTATCCAATATTCCTATTACGCTTGTCTGAATTTTAGTTTGATTGGAAAAATGTGCATAAAATTTAGGGGAGCATAGTTAAGTTAGAGAAAAAAAAGGCATTAAGAGTCTTAGCTCCAATGTAACTGCCATGTTACTATAAGGACTGTAACGACTACAAAAATGGAAGAACCCCACAGCTGAAGGTATATCACTTCAAATTTGTAAGACATCAAGTCATAATCACATGGGACACTCAGCAGGACAAATAAAGATAGATTACCTGGCCAGAATAGCTTGTAAAGTCCTGATATTTTAAACACTTTCATAGGGTGTGGTGTTTACACTATGAAAAGTGCCATTAACTGCACTGTAACTACTCCTGGAAGAAAGCAGTGCCATTGACATCAATGAGACTACTCATGGTAATAAGCACTGTGCCCACTGGTAAGTGTCTGGAGACTATTATTATGCTAGTTACATGCTCTTCATGTTGCAGTAGCCTCTAGAAGTAAAGTCATGGGCCTGGGCTCCACTGGATTAATCAGTACTGGGCCCAAAGTTCATAATGAGGCTAACAATGGACAACGAGAGGTAAAACTAGAATGAAAGAGAGAATAAGAAACAATTGTTACTTGGCAAGTTATATATCTCAGACTTTTTAGTTTTAAAAATGTAATGGCTCTGTTTAATCAGAGCTACATTCAGTGCATAAATTATTTATATCTTTTAACAAACTCTGAAGGGCTTCTGAAGGGCTTCTTCTGTCAGAACTTAAGTAACACTTCTCCCATCTTTTTTTGCCCACCTTGAATTTTGCAAGCAGAATCCACAGCAATATCTGCTTTCCACAGCAATGAAAATTAAAGATGCACATTTTGTTCTTGTGGTGGTGAAAAATTATATGCAGACTCTATTTT
Organism: Ramphastos sulfuratus; assembly: GCA_013399055.1. Classification (NCBI taxonomy): domain Eukaryota; kingdom Metazoa; phylum Chordata; class Aves; order Piciformes; family Ramphastidae; genus Ramphastos; species Ramphastos sulfuratus. The sequence continues at coordinate 1,713 of WBNM01029005.1, read as the reverse complement.
GACTCTATTGTTTGAAACTTTGTTGGTTCCTTTCTTTTCTCACTTCCTCTTGTATTTGTACTGTCTGAGAGACATGAAACGTTTTCTGTGTTTGATCAGTCACAGACTGTGAGAATACCCTGGAAATCAATGTTTTCTGCAAGCTGAGTTTTGTGACTCTGTGCATGTGAATGTGTGAATAAGTGCATGTGATTAATTGCTAAGAACGTACAAGTGTGGTGTGGTAATTCCTTTTCCTTCATTTGTGGCCTTTTCAAAAGAGAAAATATGAAACTGATCTAGAGGGGGAAAAAAAAAAAAAAGGATATAATGAAAATATCCTTAAAAACTGTAATTTCCTAAACCAAATACCAACCAGAATATTGTGAGGGGTGGGAGGTTAACAGTGCTTTAGCAGTTACAAAACTGAAAAAAAAAGGCATAATTCTTTACAAATACATGCAGTGTGGGAGGAAGGAAGGACTTGTGGTTTTGGCACTTGACTGGTGCTCACAAGAGTTATATTCTGTTTCCAGCTCTGCCACAGACTCTGTTCTTAGATACTATCACAGTGCAAATAACAAACAATAATAATAGTCATGAGCACTTCTGCAAATTATTATCACCTCTCTTCTTGTAAAAGGGGAATAAGAACTGCACTTTCCTTCTAGAGTGTTTTTAACATACTACAATTGTAAGAAGACTTCAGGTGCCCAAAGTGGTGCTGTGCAGGGATCCTCTAGCTAGCTTGGATACCTGAAGCAGCACTCAGCATGTGAGCCTTGGTGTTTTGCCAACCCTGGTAGCTGTGTCTGAGGCATGTAGCTATGAGGTACAGCATTATGGCAGGTCGATGTTGGCTAAATGATTAAACAGCATGTATCACCATGGAAATTAATTTCTGAGTGGGTTCAGGTAGTATTTTTTTTTTCTCTGAAATTTTAAAAGATTGTGAAAGAGTAATAGGAGATGCAAACTGCATGCTCAAGTGCTCATTTCAGTGGTTTTAGCTTAAAATATTTTCTGTGCTACTAAATGGATAAAGGATCTGCTATCTATGCTTACTTCTTTCTACTATCTGGCTTGAGTTATTCTCCCTGATTCAAAGAGAACATAGGAGCTAAGAAGGAAGGAAAATCCTCCTCACTGAAGGGAAGGCAAGGGATTTATAATAATGATTACAAAGAAAATCTTTGGGAATGATGATAGCCATCTACAACCATTAAACACGGAAAGTTTTTGAGTAGTTGACACAAAAGGTTTAATTACCATAAACAGTTCTCCTTGGCCCAGCTTTGCTTCCACTGAAAATTGTCATATCTACAAAAGCACTGAGTTTTTCAACTGCTTTCAGAGAACACTGGGCCAACGATTGCCTTTGATATTTCAGCCCCAAAGTTCCCCATCTAAAACTACTTCCTACTTTACCTTCAGTAAAATAGTTTGTTCTAAAAGTTTTCCTGCCTCCACCTCATAGTAGATCATCCTCATTAGCCAGGCATCATTTTATAAATGGCAGCACTAAAAAACAAAACAAAGGAAAAAAAAGTGTCGAATGGACTTTCTAGAAAATTACAACCTCCAAAGAAAAACTGTAATAAAAACACACATCCTACTACTCTCCTGAAATTTAAGTTGATTTTCCTTCCCTTTGTTCCCAAACGCTTCCTCAGCACTTGGAGCTTGGAATTCCCTTGCATTCATCACTTCTGTTTGATTCCTTCCTTCCTTCCT
>WBNM01029004.1:23778-42662 GCA_013399055.1 Ramphastos sulfuratus | reverse complement strand
AAGAGAAGCACCGAGGAGAGCAGGCAGCTTCCATGTGCACAGGCAGCAGCAGGAGCCTTGGGGAAAGAGAAGCACCGAGGAGAGCAGGCAGCTTCCATGTGCACAGGCAGCAGGAGCCCTTGGGGCAAGAGAAGCACCGAGGAGAGCAGGCAGCTTCCATGTGCACAGGCAGCAGGAGTCCTTGGGGCAAGAGAAGCACCGAGGAGAGCAGGCAGCTTCCATGTGCACAGGCAGCAGGAGCCCTTGGAGCAAGAGAAGCACCGAGGAGAGCAGGCAGCCTCCAGTACCGCAGCCTCCCAGCTGAAGCTCTGCTTTAACGACTCCTGTTTGTACCCTCCGCCGAAACCTAACTCGTCCCTGTTAGTCCTGCCAGCTGCTTCCAATCTTCTCGACAGAAGGATCTCTCCGTGCTATAAACTTCAGCTTTGCAAACACAAGCATCCCCTGCTGAGCCAGAAGCTTTAGCTAGGAGCCCTGGATGCTAAGCACGGGAGTCCCACCAGCACAGGGCGTCTCTTCCCTGTGTCAGCAGACACCTGATGTATTTTTAGTGCTGCCAGAAACAAACCGCTCCTTGATGTTGCAGGACGAGGAGGGGGGAAGGAGGAGATCGTCTGAAAGTGGCAGTGAAGCTAATACTCTAAAAGGCCCTTTCGAGCACTCCCCAGCCTCCTGGGGGAGCTTGTCAACATCTCCCACGTTAAACGAAAGTCTCTCTAACACCCAGAGGGGTTTTAAAGAAAAGCTGGAACATAGCAAAGCTGCTGGGATGGCAAGCAGCAGGCACAATGCATCGACACTTGCAGACACCAAATGCTCCCCAGCCCCAAGGGAGCTAACAGCACACACTCAGACACCCCCATCAGAGTAAGCTCTTTTTCCTGATGTATCTTTGCAATGAACTGCTAATCTCCTCTCTAAACCTGACAGCTGTCCTGCACACACTCACCCCCTCCCCTCTGCTTCAGTCCTTCTTCCTTAAATGCCTTGTTACATCATTGCTCCTTTTAGATGAAGAAAGAAATCATTCCTCCAACCCTACAGGAAGTTCTCACTGGCATGCACAAGGGTAGCACTAAGTCGCTCTGGCCTCCTGGGAGGTGGCAATGCCCAGGGGCACTTCATCCATGGCCTGCAGAGGAGCACTGCTCAGGCATCTCCCCATGGCTGTCAGCAGCTAGAGACGATTTGATGACACGAGAACCACAGCTCCATCCCTCTGCAGCCAGGTAGCCTGCAGAGGAGCACTGCCCAGGCATCTCCCCGTAGCTGTCAGCAGCTAGAGACGATTTGATGACACGAGAACCACAGCTCCATCCCTCTGCAGCCAGGTAGCCTGCAGAGGAGCACTGCCCAGGCATCTCCCCGTAGCTGTCAGCAGCTAGAGACGATTTGATGACACGAGAACCACAGCTCCATCCCTCTGCAGCCAGGTAGCCTGCAGAGGAGCACTGCCCAGGCATCTCCCCGTAGCTGTCAGCAGCTAGAGACGATTTGATGACACGAGAACCACAGCTCCATCCCTCTGCAGCCAGGTAGCCTGCAGAGGAGCACTGCCCAGGCATCTCCCCGTAGCTGTCAGCAGCTAGAGACGATTTGATGACACGAGAACCACAGCTCCATCCCTCTGCAGCCAGGTAGCCTGCAGAGGAGCACTGCCCAGGCATCTCCCCGTAGCTGTCAGCAGCTAGAGACGATTTGATGACACGAGAACCACAGCTCCATCCCTCTGCAGCCAGGTAGCCTGCAGAGGAGCACTGCCCAGGCATCTCCCCGTAGCTGTCAGCAGCTAGAGACGATTTGATGACACGAGAACCACAGCTCCAGCCCTCTGCAGCCAAGTGGCCTGCACATTGCTGTCCACTGCCATGGCTCTATGGTTCCATACTTTCCATATACATATATATACATTTCCAGGCACACTCTTGGGCTCAACGAACTGGTTCCATACTTTCCATATATATATAGATACACGTTTTGAGACACAATCTTGGGCTCAACAAACTGGTTCCATACTTTCCATATATATATAGATATACATTTCCAGACACAATCTTGGGCTCAACAAAGTGTTAGCAGTTGGCAGGAGCTCCCATATCCATCCCCACTAAGCAGATTACTCACTCCCAGACGATCTGGTGGCTTCCTACACTCAGATCAGCTTAAATCTGTGACAAGGCTTCTCACTGCTCTGGGGGGCTGCAGAAAACTTTGCCCTTTGCTGGGCAGAGCTTGGCCCGTGTGTAGAACTGACAGTGCCAACAGCTGTTTGTCACTCCTGCTCCAGCCAGGAGTTTTTTTCAGAGCTGCTCTTGCCACAAGAAGTCATGTAAGACACCACCAAAACAGCTGTGGTCTTACACTGTCAAAGTCCTTACAAGTGTTGCCTCAAGGGTAGTTTGGGACAGTCAGAAATAGACTCAACCTCCAGCTGAGGGCAAAGCAGCAGTTTTTGCTTCCAGTTCCTTGCAGTTCAAAGCAACGAGAAGTTTCCAAGGCACACCAAAATGCCATTGCTGCATCCTTACTAGAAGCAGCTACTTCTCCATTAGCTGTTCATGACCATGTTTTTTGCTTGCTGTTTGTCTGATGAAAGAGTCCCACTGAGGGATTGCTTCGCTCTGACGTCAGCAGCAGTGTTCCTTACTCTCAGAACAGTGATCTGACCTGCTACCCACTGAGCCCACAATGCCTGGCAGCTCTGTGGAGATCAACCCCTGAGCCAAGCTGAGGAGTCAGAAAACCACAGAAACACCCAGGTTGGCAAAACCTCTCAGCATCACCAAACCCAGCCTAGAACCCTGCTCTGCAAGATTCACCTTAAACCACATCCCTAAGCAGCACATCCAAACCACCTTAAACACACCCAGGCTGGGGGACTCCACCACCTCCCTGGGCAGCTCATGCCAGTCCCTGACCACTCTCTCCATGATAAACTTTTTCCTGATGTCCAATCTAAACCTCCCCAGCCTCAGCTTGAGGCCATTCCCCCTTCTTCTGTCTCATTACCTGTGAGAAGAGCCCAGCAGCAGCCTCTCCAGGTCTGCTCAATGCCTGGAGCGTGAGTGGCCATTTGCAATAGTCTGGATGGTGGAAGCAGCAGAATGATTTTTGCAGCATACCTTGCACACTCAGAGTGCTGGGGCACATGAGCTCTGCCACAGCTGCCAGTCAAACAGTGCTGTTGGTGCCCTGCTGGTGAGGGGTAACTCTCCTTCATGGGATGTTTCTAGCGCAGATACTTTTGATGCTGTTCCATGTTCTTCCATGCATCAGCAGTGAAGGGAACAGGACCATTTCCTTCTGCCTCTGCTGCTTACACTGCTGCAGCAGGAAGTGATCTGAAATGATTCACTCTCCAAGATTGCCTCTTCAAATGTCTAGAGAAGAAGATGAGTGACAAAAGTTGCTGCAGGATATGGTGCTCAGCCATTCTGACTGATCACCCTGCACCATTGCACTCATTCATTACTTCTGTCACTCCCCTCTGGCTCCAGCACACCTCTCATGAGTATCAGGACATCCACCTGTGTTCTGAGAGGCAGTGTCCCTGTGCCTCAGTGCCAGCAGGCCCTGGCACACTCTGCTGAAGACAGAACAGCCCTGTCAGCAAAGAGGCTGCTGCTGGGCTCTTCTCACAGGGAACTGGAGACAGAACAAGGGGGAATGGCCTCAAGCTGAGGCTGAGGAGGTTTCGTTTGGATATTAGGAAAAAGTTTTTCACAGAGAGAGTGGTCAGGGACTGGGAATGAGCTGCCCAGGGAGGTCGTGGAGTCACCCAGCCTGGGTGTGTTTAAGGGTGGTTTGGATGTGGTGCTTGGGGCTATGGTTTAAGGTGAATCTTGCAGAGCAGGGTTCTAGGTTGGGCTTGGTGATCCTGAGGGGCTTTGCCAACCTGGGTGTGTTTAAGGGTGGTTTGGATGTGGTGCCTGGGGCTATGGTTTAAGGTGAATCTTGTAGAGCAGGGTTTTAGGTTGGGCTTGGTGATCCTGGGGGGCTTTGCCAGCCTGGGTGTTGCTGTGACTCTGTGACTCTGAAATCGAGCCGTGGAGAAGGGCTCTCAGCTGAGCCCCGCACCACACAGCTGCCAAATGTCCCTGTGGTCACCTAGGGCAGAACCTTGTCCCACCATGAGCACAGATTTGGAATAGAGTTCTGCAGATGTCCCCAGGACAGAAGGGAACCCTGTTCTGCAATTCACACTCCCAATGCCCTGACTGGCTCCTTCCAGCTGGCTCCACTCTCTGGAGCCATCCACATTGCTCCTTGGTAGACTCACTTCCCAGCCACTTCACGTGGCTGGAGAAGCATATCAAGGCCTTGCAGCCAAGAGAGCCAGCCCCAAGGGAGGTATTTCTGGTATCTGAGCTTATGAAACCTGCCGATTTCAGCTGCAGACAGACCCCATTGTAAAGCTGCTTTACCTGCTGGGGGACAGCACCTGTCAGCCCCACAAATCAAGGCCGTGCTCAGGGAGGAGGCAGATTTACTGCTGACAAACTCCACCCCCGCCATGCTCAGCCCAGCAGCTCTTACCTTATCGGGGGCTGGTAATTAATGGGACTTCTAATTGCAGCTGCATCTTTAACTCCTCTTGCCCAAACGGCGAAGTGTGCACATGCTGATTCCTGGAGAAGGATCTGCTTTTGGGGGGTCTGACCAGATGGGAACTGTCAGGGGTATCTCCCTGCCACAGCCCCACGTCCAGCAGCACAGCAGGCACAGGGCAGAGGAGAGAGCTGGGCCGCTAAAACCTGGACTTGTCAAGCTGAACAGGTGAGTGCTGCAGGGCACCTGTGCCCTTCCTGCTGTCTGGGGTCACTCACATGGTACCACATACAACAAGCTCAGAGCCACAATGTAGGTCGGCCACCTCCCTATTTTGAGTTCAATCCACCAGAGCAGTTCCACACACAGGAACAGCACCCATGTCTCATTTGAGACCCAGTCCAGAACCTTCATTAGCTTTAGACAGTAACAATCAAAGCCACTTATTAAGAGCAGTCTAAAGAATCACAGAATGTCAGGGGCAGGAAGGGACCTCCAAAGCTCAGCCAGTCCAAACCCCTGCCACAGCAGGATCACCCAGAGCAGATCACACAGGAACACATCCAGGCAGGTCCTGAATATCTCCAGAGAGAGAGACTCCACAACCCCCCCTGGGCAGCCTGTTCCAGTGTTCTGTCCCCCTCACGGGGAAAAAATTCTTCGTCAGCTTCACATGGAACCTGCCATGCCTCAACTCTCAACCACTGCCCCTTGACCTGTCACTGGGCAACACCGAGAAGAGGCTGGCTCCATCCTCCTGGCACTCACCCTGCACATATTTATGAATATGCCCAGAGAAAGGCAGCAAAGCTGGTGAAGGGTCTGGAGAAGAGTCCTCAGGAGGAGCAGCTGTGGGAACTGGGGTTGTTTAACTTGGAGAAAAGGAGGCTGAGGGGAGACCTCATTGCTCTCTACAACTCCCTGCAAAGAGGTTGCAGTGAGGTGGGGGTCAGTCTCTCCCCCCAGGTAGCAAGCGATAGTATGAGGGGTAACGGTCTCAAGTTGCTCCAGGGAAGGTTTATGTTGGATATTAGGAAAAATTTCTTCCCCCAAAAAAGAGTTGTGAGACACTGAAATAGGCTGCCCAGGGCAGGGCTGGAGTCACCATCGCTGAAGGGACTGAGAAGCGGTGTAAAGGTGGTGCTGAGGGACACGGTGTATCAGTGGACTTGGCAGTGCCGGGTTAAGGGCTGTACCATCTTAAGATCTTAAAGATCTTTTCCAACCAGGAGGACTCTGAGCCGAAGCAGACTCGTCCCTGACAGTGCGCGCTCTGAGCGGCAGCGCTCCTGCCCGGCGGCTCCCACCGGACCGCTCCGCCACACCGCTCCGGCCCTATGCTCCCTCTCCCCGGTCAGACCCCGCCGCTGCCGGGGGTCCCGATGGGTGCGGAGGCTGCCCATGGGTGCAGGGGGTTGAGATAGGTGCGGGAACACCCGATGGGTGCAGAGGCTCCAGTGGGTGCAGGATGTCCAGACGGGTGCCAAAGCTCCCAATGGGTGTCCAGGGACTCCCGATGGGTGCGGAGGCTCCCGATGGGTGCAGGGGGTTGCGGTAGGTGCGGGAACTCCCGATGGGTGCAGAGGCTCCAATGGGTGCAGGATGTCCAGATGGGTGCGAAAGCTCCCAATGGGTGTCCCGGGACTCCCCATGGGTGTGGCGGCTCCGGTCGGCCCCGCCCTGCCCCGCCCGCACGTGCAGCCACACCTGCCCCGCCAGGGCGCGCGCCCCACCGCCACTATGTCACCGCCCCGCCCCTCGGCCCGTCAACCAATGAGCGTCAGCGGGCTCCGGCCAACGGGCAATGGGAGCGCGGGGGCCGCCCCCTGCCGGCCGCCCCCTGCCGCCGCCCCCTATTTGAGCCGCGCGGCGCGGCCGCGCGCTCACAGAAGCGACGGGAGCGGGCGGTGCTGGCTCTGGCAGCGCTGTCCCGCACGGCGCTCGCTCTGGCAGCGCTGCCCCGCACGGCGCTCGGGGGCGCGGGCGCTCCCGGGCAGTTATACGGCCCCATGGAGGCTTTCCCCGGCGGTAAGCTGGAGCAACACCGGCACCTTCCGCCCGTGGAGTGCCTGCCGGGCGCTTGCTACGGCGGCCGGAGTCACAGCGCCTGTGGGAACGTTTTCAACTCCTGGAACGACTACCTGGGGCTGGCCACGCTCATCACCAAGGCCGTGCGCCCCGGCAAGGGCTTCAGCGCCGAGCCGCCCTCGGTGGTGGTAGCGGCTGCCGTGCCGCCGGCCGAGGAAGAGGAGGAGGAAGAGGAGGAGGAGGAAGAGGCAGAGGCGGCGGGGCCGTACTTCGAGGGCGCGCTGGACTTGCACGACCTGGCCCTGTGCGGGCATCACCACCACCACCATCATCATCACCACCATAGCGACAGCCTGTTGGAGGAGCGCTTCGCCGACTTCAGCCCTTTCCCCGGGCGCGGCGGGCCCGCCGCCGCCGTGGTGCTGGATTGCTCGGGGGAGCACCCGGGCCGGGAGGGTTCGCCCCACGCCTGGGGCGGGGTGGTAGTAGCGGGGCGGCTGCCGACCCACCCGCGGGCCGCCTCCCGTTTGCTTAAACCTGAGCTGCAGGTCTGCGTCTTCTGCCGGAACAACAAGGAGGCGGTGGCCCTCTACACCACCCACATCCTCAAGGGACCCGACGGCCGCGTTCTTTGCCCGGTGCTGCGACGTTACACCTGCCCCCTCTGCGGTGCCAGCGGCGACAATGCCCACACTATCAAATACTGTCCCCTCTCCAAAATGCAGGCGGCCAAACAGCTCAAACACGCCCGGACCGCGCTGGGGAAGAAGAGTCGTTAGGCGCCGGGACCCCGTCGGGGGGCGGCCCAGCCACCTGCCGATTTGATTTCCTTTTTGGGTTGTTTGTTTTTGTCTCTAAAGCGGATGGCGTTTTATGTTCTCCTGACACACTAATATATTAAAAGGCGGAGACTGCCGAGCGGGAGCGCCTGGCCGGTGCTGCGCCGCCGGTGGCGTTTGGGGCGCGCTGGCCCGCGCGGAGTCCGGCGCCGGGCCGCGGCAGTTGCGCAGCATTAGATGCACTGTGTTTGTTTATTGTAAGGAGGAAAAAAAAAAAGAAAAATATATCTATATGTGATTTTTACGGAAACTGACTGCCGGCGAGATCTAATTGGGGGGTGGTTAAAGCAAGCACCGGGCGGGGGGCTAGGGACGGGGCTGGTAGGGTGTGGGGGCGTCCTCGGTTGGTTGCAGCAGGGCAGCGCTGCCCTCTGCTGCCCGCTGGGCCCGGCTCTGCCTCTCCCCGCTCTCTGAGGTGGAGGGGAAAGCAGCGGCGGTCGTGGCGGTGGGTCCAGCCCGGTGCTGCACCGCGGGGGGCTGGTGGGAGAGCGGCCAACGGCAGGCTATTTAATTAGGGTGCGATATTCCGCCCTGCAGGTCTGAAGGCAAACATCCCAGCAGCTTCCTTGGTCGGGGAAACAAATCGTCATCAAAGCTGCGCTCCGCGCCGCTCCCGCTAATTAACAAACGTCACCTCCCCGTAATCGCAGCATCCTACCTGGCACGATGAGAGAGCCCCCACAGGCACCCTCGAACCGTTTCACTAGTGAGTCGTAGTCAGTTGCTGGTCTTCCCAGGTCCCCGTGCCCTACGGGGAAGGGCTCAGAGGAGAAAGGATCAAAGCTTTAGGGAAGGGCTCGGAGGAGAAAGAATCAAAAGTGCGTGTTTGTAAGCGTCAGACTCCAGGCTGAGGTTGCAAGCTGAGCCCTTTCTGCTGAAGGAAAGGGAGAAAGTATGGCAGAGAATGAGCTTTGATGCAGCTCGTGCTTGTGGCGTTGAGTGAGGGGGTGGCGGGAACCCTTTGGAGAGGAGAGACCCCCGGACAAAGCAGACTCCAGCGTAACAGTGGAAGGGGGGTGTGAAATTGTCAAGAGTTGAGACGCTGTGGCTTTAACTTGCTTCAAGGTGGGAGGGATCTATCCGTGTGGTTAACAAATATCCTTAATGCTTCATAAGCTATGCAAATTTAAGGTCGGTGCTGAATAAGTTGATGGCAGTTGTTTGGTAATGAGCATCAGGCAGAGTTGTGTTGCTTCTGATCCTTGAGAGATCAGAAATTGTTTTTATTGCTACTCAGGACAAGGAGCAGCAGCAGGTTTGTTGGTTTGCTTAGGAGTCCCCCAGAGCTGAAGGCAGGTGCCTGAGTTCTCAGTGCAGAGAGGGTTATGCTGTAGATAGATTTACCAACACCTGGCACAGGGAGGGGTGCTCAGTCTGTAGGAGTGGCCCTGCCAAAAGCAGGGAGATGAAAAGAGCCTTCAGGAACTGCTGGGGCATTACCCAGAGGAGACGAGGAAGGAGATGGGTCCTGACAGAAAAAGGGAGCCAGCAAAGTGAGGGGTGATGGATGTTTGTGTGGATTTCTTTTGATAAGCTTTTCAGTAGGGTGTGAGGTGGGGCAGGAGATGGGGGGAGAGCAGGATGGCTGAGAAAGGAATCAAAACAAGTGCAGGGTGGGCTGGGGAGGAGGGCCTAGGGTTCATTATTCATCACTGCTGTTGACTCACAGCTGCAGCAATTAGGAAGAAGAAACTGATTTCATGTGGAAGTGTTCTCTTAAATCTTCATCAAATAGCTCCAAAGATGATGTCAGGTCTAATTACCAAATGCAGCAGGGCTTGCATTAAATAACACTTCACAGCAGCTGCAGCTAACCCTGTGGTAGCTACCCTTTCCTCCTGCAGTTGTGTTTTGTGTCTGGCTGTGGGATGTGCACCAAGGGCTCTCCAAAGCTGTTACAGGATAGATGTGTTTGGTTCTGTGATGCCTTGCTCCACGTAGGTTGAATCTGTATCCACCTCCCATTAGGATCAAGCTCAAGTGTGATGCCAGGAGAAGAGCTTACTTCTGTTACCTCCACATGGGACGTTTGATGATCAGGACACAGATTTTAATGCAGCTCATTGTTACTGGGTACAAGAGCTAGAAAGGTATAAGAAATCTGAGGGGTAATTCTGGAAGGGCTGGATCTGAGGTGCTCCTGGTGATGTTCACAATGTGCCCACCCCTCTCCTCTGTTCTGTACATGGAACTACTGTGTAGCCACAGCCCTATTGGAACCCCTGGAAATCCACCAAGGCACCAGAAGATCCAGGATGTCACTGGCCTTTTGGAGTGCCTGTTTGTTCTCTCTGCCTGGGTAAGAGCAAGCTGCTTTATCAATGGCCTCTGCTGCTGCCTGTCACTCCCAGTTCCTCTCATCCTAAACAGGTACTTGCAGCTCTGTTTTGGCAAGGCCAAGAACTGCCTTTCGTAGCTGCCACACAGCATTAAGCATCTAAGTACAGGTAAGGTGGTAGAGTAACAGCTTCAAAAGACCAGTCGGGGAGGAAAAACAACCCACACTATTCCAGAGAGGAGATTACAAGGTTCAGAACCAGCAAAAGGCAACAAGCTTTTAGTTAAATTAATTTGCCTTTTACAAGTCAGTGTCTTACAAAGACTGAATCTTTAAGGACATTTTGGGTTGGTTGTTTTGGTTTGTTTTGAAGTCCCTTCTGTGATTTCCTGTGCCCCAGCACATTCCTTGTGGCACTGAGTAATCTGAAACATGCTTCTTGTTGGTCTCTGGAAAGCTTACTACAATATGTAGTGCTGAGAATGTTAATTCAATTCCTTCAATGCTGGAAACCATTTACAGTGGTAATTTAAATCCTAGGAGCAGCAACCAGCTTCAGTTGAAAGCTGCCCAGCTTGGAGCTGTTATGTGCTCCACAGAAGAGGGCTAAGAAAAGCCAGATATTGGTTCCATTTATTGTACAGGCACTTGGAAACAAAAATATTATGGTCACTTGTTTAAATCAAGTAATTTATCTTCAGAGAATCCCTTAATTACTGGGAAATATTCCTGAAGATGTAGGTGATAGAATCTTTCCCCCAGTGATATTCTGGTTGGCCCATAATCATCCTCAGCTGATACAAGTCTTGGCAAAAATCAAGCTAATTGTAATTAAAAACTACTTTTTGATGCACAGGTAACTTGATTCAGCTGAAGTCAGGTAAGTCTGTGCCCATCTTCAGTGGAAATTCTACATGGGCAGAGTTTGCTCTCAATCTGCAAACCAGAGGGCCTCAGGTAGCTGCTTTGCCATAGGACCAAACCATCATGACCATAAATAACCTTTCCATAGATGTGCCAGCTTGACCCACCAAAATAAAGGTTGATTTGTACTGGAGAGAGTTTACTAACAGAAGATAATTCTGCTATGCTCCCTGCCTGGAGAAATCAGAAGTGACAAACAGAAAAAGACATGGCAAAACCAGTGGATTGTCCTTCTGCCCAAGAATGAAAGGACTAAGAAAGCTTAAAGTGCAGCAGGGGAGATTTTGATCAGCAAAAAGCAGAGCAATAGCTTGTGGAACCTCCATCCTGCCATCATTAAATGCAGTAATAGTCCTTTTTAAGAGGAGGACCAGACAAAGTGCAGAGCACTTCAGTTCTGGCTGATCCTGTTGTGGTGAAATAGGATGAATTGGGTGTTCTGGTGCCACTGGCATGCACTGAGCCACACAGGGTGGGGACTGGTGCCTGAGGAAGAGGTGAACTTCAAATCTTGCACTGCACTGACCCACACCACCTTGGCTCAGCCTTTCACAGCTTAAAGGTACCTTTAGTGTCAGAAAGGGACCTTCCTTTCATGTAGCAGCTCCTGTTGGTGACCACAGACCATGGGTATTAAAGCAACAGATTTAATTTGCAGCAAGATGAGTCCCAGTACTGTCCCTGCCTGAGATTGTCTCCTGGCTGGCCAGCCCATCTGCTCCACAGCTTCCTGGTGTGCTCCTGACCCTGCTCAACACTGCACTGAGGCACATCAAACCAAGGTCATGATGCAGCTGTGGCTGTGCCCAGGCTGGAGTGCCACTGCTGCACTCAGTGCCCCTGCTGTGCCCTAACACTACTTTTAAGATTTCATTTCATTAGAACAAAGGCACTCCAGACAAAATGCTTATACCTTGCTTCTGCTGAGCACTCTGATGGTCCTCAGCCCAGAGCTCTGGGCTGCTCCTGCAGTAAGAAAGAAGCTGAACTGTTCCTACCTGATTGCCTGTCTTGCTGTGCTCTTGCAGATGTTTCAATGAAGCAATACTTGCATCCATTTAAGCAGCAGCAGCCTTAAGTTCTGCCTTCTAAGTATAGCCAAGTGACAGTTTGTGCTCTAAGGCTCACTGACAGTGTTAATGTTGAACTGAATGACTCAAACACAGCAAGATTAGAGCATTCACTTGACTTGCTCAATATCTTCAGGTAACCAAGCTCTGTGCTAGCAGCAGAGGTTTTAGCTGTGGGATTCAGTCAGCAGTGGAGCTTGACTGCTGTAGTTCAGTCTTCTAAAATGACCAAGCAGGAAAATAAACACACTGGCATGACTGTAGAGCTCACATCTTGCAGATCTTTCCTCCTGAGACTTGTGTTGGCAACATTATCCCTGTGTCAAATAATGGAAGAAGAGAGTTTTGGAAACAGAGCTGCAGCAGGTGCAAGCATCACCAATGTTTCTCCCCAAGTGAAAAGGGCTGTGCTTGGATAATATGTAGTTGGAACAATAATCATTTTACATCTCTCTGCTGACTGGAGAAAGGCAAGTCCTGCATCCACTTTCAGGAAAAGCTTGAAAAGACTGTCTGAGGAGCCATGGCACAGATGGTGTCACTTCAGTCCCTGGGAGCACAGTGGAAGAAGATCAGAGCATGTTTATGGGCATTGAGGAGGTGATGGAACAGTCAGCATGGATTTACTGAGAGTAAGTAATGTCTGGCTCTCCTGCCTTCTACAACAAAGTGACTTTGTGGGCAACAGAAGGAGCATGAGATGTTCTTCAGCTCAATTTTAGCAGGGCTGTCAAGGCTGCATTACAATATTTTTGTACCCAAGTTACAGTGTTACAGCCTAGAGCACAAGGACAGGCAGAAAAAAAAAATATGTTGAACGTTCAGGCTCAGCATCATGGTCAAGAGGTTAGGCTGCACCTCAAGTGGGATAGCACAGGGGGCTGTGCTGGAACCTGGCTGGACAACTTCCTCAAGGACCTGGAGGCAGCAATGAGAATGGGGAGCTGGCTCAAATGCCTCCAGAGCCCTGCCAAGCAAAATGCTGAGATCTGCTGGCTTATGCTCAGGGTTTCTGAACAGGACCAGAGCCTGTAGATGAGAATATCACCCTCAGCAGACCTCATCTTGACTACTGCATGAAGGTTTAGGTCCCATTGTGCCCCATGCAATGAGGACATTGCCAAATACAAGTTCAGCAGAGGGCTGGTTATAGTCAAGGCTGCAGCATGTGCCTGGGAAGAAAGGCTGAGGGAACAGGGCTTGTTCAGCCTGGAGAAGGCTTTGAGGAGAGTTACCTGCACCCAGTCAGAACCTACCAGGAAACTTCAGGGTTTTTTCACAACAGTGCATAGGAGGAGAACATGGGGTAGAAGATGAAAAGGGAGAGGGTTAAGAAACACCTCTCCTGTGAAAGCAGGCTGAGAGCTGTGTTTGTTCAGCCTGGAGAAGGCTTCAAGATCTTACTGCAGCCTTTCAATACTTCAAGGGGAAAGACAGGGACAACCTTTTTAGCAGGGCTTGTTGCAGCAATATTAGGGAAATTGGTTTTAAACTAAAAGAGGAAGGATTTAGACTAGGTGTAAGGAAGACATTTTTAACACTGAGGGTGGTGAAACACTGAAAGAAGTTGCCCAGAGAGGCACTAGATACCTCAACCCTGGAAACATTCCAGATCAGGTTTAACAGGACCCTTTAAAGGTCCCTTCCAACCCAAGCCATTCTATGATTTTTCAGTCTGGAAGCACTGAAGTGTTGGAGGAAGCTGCTCAGAAAGGTTTTCAGTCTGCATCTTTGGAGCTTTTCAAGATCACACTGGAGAAACAGTTCTGAGTAACACAATCATTTCACAGAGGTGAAACAAGCTTCTGTGGTCTCACTTAACAGGAGTAATCCTATGGCACTGGATGTAAGGTTGGCAAGAGGTAGCTGAACAGTAGCAAGCAGCATCCATGGACTCCAAATCCAGTAAGTGGGCAGCTGCCATTCTCTACTAGCATCCTTCGTAGGACTGTATGGTGAATCAAAACATAAGGTTGGGGTTTGGGTTCTTTTGCTTAGAAAAAACTACTGCTCTGGAGAAATTCACTGATTCAAGAAGCAATGAGATGACAGCCTCCAAAGGCACAGAAATCTGATCCTCAAAGATGACTCTGAGAAACCTACTGGTCTCTGATAACTCAGAAAGCAGCAGGAAAAGGACAAGGGGAGTACTGCAATTTTTGTTCACAAACATTAAAATGTAAACCAGATCTCTCAGAGAGGTTAGAGAGTCACCTTCTCTGGAGACTTTCAAAGCCAACCTTGATGTGTTTCTGTGCAGCCTGCCCTTGGTGATTCTGCTTTGGCAGAGGGGTTGGACCTGATGATCTCTGGAGGCCCCTTCCAACTCCTACCCTTCTATGAATCTATGAAACTACCACAGGTGTTGCCACATTCTCCTTCAGCTGGTACTGAAAGAGGTCTGTGTGCAGAAAAGACCAACTCAGTGGATGTTCTGCATTAACTTACAGCACAGGAAATGGCTGAGAAGGCAAAACACTACAGCAGCTAATTCCTTAAGTTGTTTATTTATCATTGAAGAAACACACAGCAGCAAGTTCTGTGTTGGCTTCTGTAGGACCAGATAGTTAATCGTTGTTACCACACCCTAAAATTGAAGTCAACACAGCCATTACTACAAATCACTTGGTTTGTTTTTTTTTTTTGTTTGGAAAGAATTAACCCTGAAGACAAGAGAATTTGGGGGGAAAATTCATCAATTTCTCCAAAAAACACACCTCTTTTTTTTTGTTTTTGTTTTAAATATGACAATATTTATAAATCCTTGAAAGGCATGAAATTACCCAATGGAAAAAAAAGCAGTTGTGATACTGGCAACAAAAAAAAAAAAAGACACAGCCATACTCTTACCAAAACATTCCAATTGGAAAAGCTCCCAAGTTCTGTGGTTGCACACTGCAGCAGGGGGATACCTCACTGGAACAAGGACTGCAAAGTGGCCTCGGAGGTGTTGATGTATTCAAGTAAATCTACAGGCAAGATCCCAGTGCAGCTAATCCTCACCATGTTTCTTGTATTTCATTCAAATTTAAACAGCTTTCTGAATTTAAAGAGTGATAAAACAGGTTTCTTGGAAAGACAGCTATGGAAAAAAAAAGGGCTTTTTGAGTTTTTCTCTTGTTTTGGCTAATTATGGCAATTGATTTTGCTCTGTTTTTTTTCAGCAATTGCACTCTGTCAGCAGAAGTGTTTTCAAATGCACCTTCTGTGCTGATCCAGATTAAGGATGACTGAAAACAGAAAGGTCAGCCTGGTTTTGGTGTGAGACAGAAGCCTTACTCAAGGCAGCTGTTTGGCCTTGCTTCATTTTTTTTTTCTTTTTGATTTTAACAACAACCAACCGAAGAAATCAGTGTAATTTGAACTCTCAAAACCTGGAAATCAATTTCCAACCTTCTGCTGCGAGTTTTGTGCATGATCAATCTATATGAGTTAAGTAATTCAAGCTCATGCTTTCATGTTACCTCAAAACATTTGTTAAAGAATTCCAATTCAGGATGTTTATAAGCACAAAGATAATCCATGGATTCGATCAAATCAAAGCTAAAACATCGGTTAAGCTCTGTGACTTCCACTTAACGCCGCACAGTGGTCCACCCTTCCTCATCTGTCTCGTTCTTACTGCGGCGAGCTGGCTCACGTTCTTTTTCTGCTTTCCAGGAACCTTTCTCCTTCTCCCCATCTCTTTCTCGATCTTTGGATGCTGGTGGGGCAGCAGAAGCTGGAGAGGCAGTGGAAGCAGGAGCCGATCGCCGAACCGGTTCGCGTTCCTCTCCACGTTCTTCTCTCCTGTCATCAGCGCGCCTCCAGGAGCTTGCTGCAAAGTACAGAAAGACAACATCTTTGTCATGCACCACCAGCAGCATGCAGGAGTTTGNGTCTAAATCTTCCCTCTGCCAGTTTAAACCCATTGCCCCTTGTCCTGTCATTGCAAGACCTTGTCAATAGTACTTCCACAGCCTTCCTGTAGGCCCCCTTCAGATACTGGAAGGCTACTCTAAGGTCTCCTGGAAGCCTTCTCTTCTCCAGGCTGCAGAGCCCCAAATCTCTCCGCATCTTCGTCGCCTCCTCTTGACCCGCTCTAACAGTTCCATGTCCTTCCTGTGCTGGGGACTCCAGAACTGCAGGTGGGGTCTGAGGAGAGCAGAGCAAAGGGGCAGAATCCCCTCCCTTGCCCTGCTGCCCACACTGCCCTTGCTGCAGCCCAGCACACAGTTGCTGTCTGGGCTGCACTCACACTGCAGCCTCAGGTTGAGCTTTTCATCAACCCTCAACTGAAAGCCTCTATTGTGTGTCCTGTTCCAGCCTACTCTCCAAGACCACCTGCCTGGCAACACCTGCCAGGGAGCACCCACACTCTGAGCAGACACCACAGAGGATTCTGAAGGCAAGAATGCCAGAAGCAGAAGATGCTGGCACCTCAGGCTAAATGTATTTGCTGTTGCTGTATTTTTAGAACACAGCAAATGATTAATAAAGGTACATAATTAGAAGAGGTTACCGTATGTAATTAAAATAGGTTACTCATCATAATCAATACCATTAATGGTGCCAAACCCATAAGGCTCCGTTTAGAAATATTTCCCTCATATTTTAATGATTTTTAAGAAATGACCCAAAAATCACTTTCCTGGGATGTCTGTCTTGATAATTTAAGTACAAGAATTTCCTTCACCCTCAACATACTCTTCGCATGAACACTGCCTGCTTAAAATGTTATCCTTCCACTGCAGCTGTGAAATGCCACTGTGACAGGAAAAAGCATCACTGAAAGAAGTTCAGACCCAGAGAGGAACTCTCACTTACACTGAAGCTTCTTTCCATTACTTTGCTTATGCAAAGGGACTTTAAAGTGGCTGCACATACAACTTATTCTCATTTTTTCTCAAATACATTCTCATTTTTTCTCAAATACAACTTATTCATATAGGTCCATGAAAATGATCAGAGGGCTGGAGTAGCTCTGCTCTGAGGACAGGCTGAGAGAGTTGGGGCTCTGCAGCCTGGAGAAGAGAAGGCTTCCAGGAGACCTTGGAGAGGCCTTCCAGGATCTGAAGGGAGTTACAGAAAGGCTGGGGAGGGACTATTGACAAGGGCTTGTAATGACAGGACAAGGGGCAATGGGTTTGAAGTGACAGAGGGGAGATTGAAACTGGATGTTAGGAGGAAGTTGTTTGCAGTGAGGGTGGTGAGACACTGGCACAGATTGCCCAGGGAGGTTGTGGAGCACAGAAGCACAGAATGTGAGCAAATACCACATTCTGTGCTCCACAACCTCCCTGGAGGTGTTCAGGACCAGGGTGGATGAGGCCTTGCACGACCTGTTCTAGTGGGAGTTGTCCCTGGCTATGGCAGGGGGTTGGAACTGGCTGAGCTTTGAGCTCCCTTTCCAACCTAAACCATTCTATGATTCTACCACGTCCTAGTGCTGTGAGAGTAAGATGAAGGCTCTGTGAGGATGTAAACCTTTAGGAATGGCAAAGCAAACTTACGTTCTTCACGGTCAGATCTGAGGGGAGGTCCTCTTCTGAGGGGTGGCTCTCTGTCATCACCACGTCGATCTCTCATGTCACGACCACCTCTGTCCCATTCTTCACGACGACTTGAATCTCTCCAGCTAGAAGTTTCCTCAGCTGGGCCTCTCCTCCAACCAGCATCATCCCTTTTGCCATCCAAAATATTAAATAAGATTAAATTGTTAACGATTTTATCTTTTCTGCGGCAAGAGGCAATACTAAAAAATCACAACAAGGGGTATTTTCAGACCCTCTGGGGGTCTTTAACATCCTGACATAATTCCAAAATATTTTCTGGAGGTGAACATCAAATTCTCCTAATAACACATTTTAAAAAATTAACTAAAAAAAAAAAATTTTCCTGCTCTTAATTTTTATTATTTTTGTAAACAGTTTTTTTTTTTGGTCTGTCTTTGTTTTTCCTTTGCTTTCTTTGGTAAACAGTTAACCTTGTCTTAAAAATAACAATCCAAAAAGCCCCCCAAAAGCCACGTTCCATTTCCTTCCTTCAAATGCTTTATTTCACAGGAGCCAGCTGCTGTTCCTTTCCCTCAGTGACATCACATTTTCTTTAGTATGTTAAAAAAGCTTTGCTGATAAAGTATTTAAGCAGAGCAGTCCAACCTGGGCCTCCTGAAGCGATCCTCTCGATCGAAGTCCCTGTCCCTGTCAAACTCTCGCTCCTTCTCGCTTTCATCCCGATCTTTGTCTCTATCCCATTCCCGGTCTCCCGAAGGCCTGGACTCTCGAGGAGGGCCCCAGCTGTCCTCACGAGCCTTTTCTCGTTCTCTCCATCCCCCTACAAGCAAAAAAACACAGTCAAAAGGTATTTGTGGCTGACCTCTGATCTCTCTGTAGACAAAGAATCTTTCATTTCCCTCACAGAAACCGGTTCTTCAAGTTTGGATTCTCGAGGATCCAACTCAAGATGTGCACTGAGCCGCAGACAAAATGCTGCAGTAATGGATGTGTCACCTATAGCTACCTTCAGGTAGCTTCCAGGTGAGCAAGAGACACTGCAGCGTTTTTAATTCGACCAAATGAAAAGGTTTAATTATACCAACTAAAGGAGTGTCTCCGCACGAGCCAAACAAATCCAGGTGTTTCCAGAGCTGATTCCCTTATTTCTTACACCAAGCACATCGCATCCATTACCAACTAGGTTACCGCATGCTTTGGAGGGCAGACTATGGTATTGCTGTGTTTTACCTGGTTTACCAAATGGTCTCCAAGGACCTGGCCTCGAATCATCACTGCCACGCCACGGACCCCTGTCATCATCTCGTCTAGAAAGCCTGTCATCATCTGTGCTACGCCATGGGCCCCTGTCATCATCACGCCTTGACATCCTGTCATCGTCCATCCCGCGCCGGGGACCTCTGTCGTCATCCATCCCACGCCGCGGACCTCTCTCATCATCCAGCCCGCGCCTGGGGCCCCTGTCGTCATCTGCAGCACGCCAGCTGCCCCGCTCATCATCCAGCCCACGCCTGGGGGGCCTGTCATCATCCAAGGCTCGTCTGGGGGGCCTGTCATCATCCAAGGCTCGTCTGGGGGGCCTGTCATCATCCAAGGCTCGTCTGGGGGGCCTGTCATCATCCAGCGCCCGTCTGGGGGGCCTGTCATCATCCAGCGCACGCCTGGGGCGCCTGTCCTCATCTCCTGCGCGCCTCGGGGGCCT
>WBNM01029004.1:0-23773 GCA_013399055.1 Ramphastos sulfuratus | reverse complement strand
CCGGGGGCCCCTGTCATCATCCAGCCCCCGCCTGGGGCCCCTGTCATCATCCAGCCCACGCCTGGGGCCTCTGTCGTCATCTGCTGCTCGCCAGCTGCCTCTGTCATCATCCAAAGCCCGCCTGGGGGGCCTGTCATCATCCAATCCACGCCTAGGGGGCCTGTCATCATCCAAGGCCCGCCTAGGGGGCCTGTCATCATCCAATCCACGCCTGGGGGGCCTGTCATCATCCAATCCACGCCTGGGGGGCCTGTCATCATCCAACCCACGCCTGGGGGGCCTGTCATCATCCAATCCACGCCTGGGGGGCCTGTCATCATCAGCAGCCCGCCAGCTCCCTCTGTCATCATCCAATGCGCGTCTAGGCGGCCTGTCCTCATCCAACGTGCGTCTGGGTGGCCTGTCCTCATCTCCTTCACGCCTCGGTGGCCTCTCCTCATCCCCGTCTCTCCTCGGTGGCCTGTCGTCTGTTGAGTCCAGAGAAGGACGCTCTTTCTCTTCTGCAGCACCACGCCTGGGCAGATCATCTCCTCGTCGGGGCAGATCATCTCCTCGTCGGAAAGGTCTTTCATCATCCCTTGCTTCTCCTCGACGCCAGTCTCTGTAAAAGCACAGNGGGAGGTGTCCCTGCCTATGGCAGGGGGTTGGAACTAGATGATCCTTGAGGTACCTTCCAACCTTACCATTCTATGATTCTATGTCTGGTTGCAAACACATTTACAGAGCTTATGTCTCTCAAATGCATTTTCTGATTGCCCTCGTTGCTATAGCAAAGTGGTAGGTCACCATCCCTACAGCTTCAGTAAAGACTGAACAGTTTACTGTCTCCTTCAAAGGTAGCTTGAAGGAGGTAACAACAGTCCCCTGTTGGTTACCTGCTGCAACACAGCAGAGAAGAGGTTTGGCTTCTGCACCTTCTATACCAAACCTAGTTTGATAAACTTGAGCTGAGAAGAACTGGTATTAAAAGAACCCAAAACCATTAAGAAAGATTCCCCCTTCTTCACACCCAGACCAACCCTACAAGTCCAGTTCTTGTTTCCACACACTTAGGCACAGCTCCAGCCCAACAACTTGTCAATACTTTCACTGACAGGTATCCACAACTGAGTATGGACAATGTGACAAGCTCATGACTCAATCCAGGGCTACTGCCTGGCAGCAGGCAGGATACACCAGGCATCTGTGCCTGCACAGGCTCTCCTTACTGAAGTATTGGTGGGAATCTTCCCTGAGCTCTTGGGTCATCAGTTTCTCTTTGAAACATGCTTGGATTTCTAACACTGAAAAGATCAGACACTGCTGAACAACAGTTGGAGCCTCCCATTCTTGTCACTTCTCTGGGTACACCTTTTAGTTTAATGTCTGTGGCATTCTACAGGCAGGCTTAGACCATAAACCTTGGCTTTGTCACCAGATTAAAACCTTTATTGCAGGAAATAAAGGAAGTTAGTTCCTTGGCAATAAAAAGGACCAAGGGAAAGCACACTACAGGGACTTACTGGTACCTGCTTTTTGGCAAGAAGAGCTGCACTGGGGATTAATCTCGTGGATTCGCAAACAAAAATCAAAATGAAAAAAACCCAGCACCACCTCCCTGCCCCTGTGTCAGAAATCCACTGTGCTACTACATTGCAAACCAAACAGAAGCAATGACTTGCTACAAAAAAAACAGATGTAGGTAGGACTCTGAGAGGTTAGGAACAAAGAGATAACAGCTTGGGACTCTCCATCTCTTCTGAGGGACCTGTGAGTGGTTTATATCCTAGTTTTGAAGAAGGGAGAATGCAGTTACCAAAGAGCTGTGAGACAAAAACATGACATAGAGACTGTTAGCATTCATCTAAACTCAAATTGGATAACCTTCTCCTTTGACAAATTTGATTATTTTGATGTAAAAGACATGTAGAGAGATTGTTATAAAGTTCATCAAATGAATAAGTAATTTAATTCATTCATACTCAGGTACTGGTTCAGAGGGTTAGGATTTTTAAATCTGGTTTTAAACTATGATTTTAACCTGTTGCTGCTCTAATTTTTAAACTGTAATTTGCAGGTGAAATTACATCTCTTGATTTTTTACCATTTTTTTTCCCTCATTTGACAACTTGAGTGTTCAGATTTCAGCTTTTGTCCTTTCTTTCCCACTCAGAAATCCTAACTCCCACTACATGAAGTTTACTGAAATCAAGAGTTGAGCAGCAGCTGATAAGTTAATACAAATAGGGGGATGCAGGAGTATTAACAACCTTATTGAATGGCAGTCACTGAGAGTAATGCAATCCTGTTTGTATTCTAGAGCCTGTTTCTCCATAACCCCTACGAACCCTACACACAGATCTCCAGGAGCTGAAAGCATGCAGACAGCTTTACCAAGTAAAACAGAAATGTGCTGGCAAAGGTCACACTGTACTGTCTACCACTCTTACAGGTTCATAANCTTTTTTATACATTTTGACTTTTTAGTGTTTCTTGACCATAAGCACATCAGCATTTGTTGATTGTTTGGGAGAACGATTTGTGGCAGTAATAACTCTAATGAGCTGTGCCAAGTGTGACAGCCTGCAGCACTGCTCTGCCACTTTTAATGAATACCAGGTCTGGATTAGCTGCCATTTCCATTTCAATAAGCCAAGTGCCCAGTTCCTGACAGGATTTTATGGATTTTCTGTGATCTAAAGATAGAACAAGAGGTACCACCACAAAATGACTTTTTGTACTAAATCAACTGGCTTTTAACTCTTACACAGCACTTCTATGCTAACCTTCTCCCTGCAATCACAACAGTTGCAGTATTTTTTTTTTTTAATATCAGGATTGACTTCCCTTATAAAATTATCCTCACTGGTTTATTTTCCTCTTTTGTTTCTTACAGTAACTACCCTTCTTGCAGAGTGAAGGAGCAAAGCAAATGCTCACAGTGTAGTTTCAACTCAGAATAAAGGCACTAGCAGCCCAAGGAGCAGACAGCTCTTGCTGGACCCTTCTGCCTTTCTGTAACGGAAACCACAGTATGGGAAAGACTGAGAACTCTGGAATATCTTGATCATCTGGAATCAGAATTGCACTCTGGGGAGTGCTATGTAGTCAGTTGCACCATGGCTATAAGGATCTCTGTATCAATACAACACAAAGAGGACTGACTGTGCCTTTTCCATGAGAAACTGTCTGCAAGATCAGCTGCATAGCTCTTCTCCTTGTACTAGCATCCACAAGGCCTTTTACATGCATATATCCAGAGCTCTGCTTACAGCTAGATACATGCTCCAAATAAATCTGAAGCTCTGTCCTCTGTGTTCCTGCCTTCACCGCTCAGCCCAGAAACACACTTTGCAAGTCCTTTACTCACAGTTAGCTTTGCACTGCTGCCTTTGTATCCAACACACTCAGCCTTTAGGCTTAAAATCCACTGGAGGTAGACTAAGGTCTACTAAAGAATGCAAAACTACACCTTTCTTCTGCAATTATCATAAGATCATAGAATGGTCTGGGTTGGAAGGGACCTCCAAAGGTCTGCAGTATGCAGATCACATTGCTCAGAGCTTCACCACTTTTGTCTGAGCATCACCACTTTTGCTTTGTTATTTCCTAAGTTCAGCAAAAAGAAACTAGTTAAGAAACATTACTTTAAATTCCATAGAGATCTTAATTTTGACTGCTATCAGTATTTCCTTGTAGCATTCCTCAGTATCTTTCTTTTAATAAAAGACAGAAGGGAAGTTTTACCAAACGTGCCAGCTAACAATCCAAAATATGCCTAATCTTAAGTCCTCAGCATTCACTTGGCTCTATTTGAACAAAAGTTGAATGAGAAATGACTAAGACAATACTTAATCAGAAAAAACTCTTCTGCTCCAAGGATTCAAAACTGAATGTGGGTCACCTGCATCACTCTGAGAAAGAATACCACGCTCAAGTATATAAATAGATGCATTAAACACTTCTGCAATCTGTTAATAGCTGAAGCTTCACCCAGGAGTTTCAGCCCAGTTTTGATTCTGCAGTTCAGGAGAAAGTGGATCACCACCAGGAATGGCAATTCTTACTAGAGAGAGGATGGGTAAATTAATTTGCTTCCACTGCAATCAGAGTAAGCTGTAATGGATTTAAAGCGGTGCACTGGAAACCAGAGTCAGACATTTATTAGTATCTACCTAATTAAGCATTAAAACATACTGCCAGTTGGAACTAACAGCAGCAGCTTCATCAGCACAGCCTTTTAAGAACAACTAGATGTGCACCATCAGAAATATTTTAGGTACACCTCATCCTGTTGTGGAGCAGAGGCATGCATGAAAGGTTTTCTTTTCTACAACCATGTATGAACAATCTTCATTATTACTGAACATATCCAATGCCCCCTAAAGTATACAGACGGGAACATTTTGTGTGGTGTTTTTTAAAAGTGCAAAGTACCTTCACAATATTGCTCTTTCAGAAATCCTTCCTCCTCTGTTTTAAACAGTCCTTTGGAGCTTTACTTTAGTTTATGGCACAGATTTTCTGCTCTGTGACTCACTCTGGGACTTGAATAGTTTAAGACTCTGAACTTTGACTTTACTCTTCTTATATACTCCTGCCAAGTCTTCTAAATGGAAAAAATCTCTGTTTCATCACTCAGGAACCCCTGCTCTTGCTTGCCATCCTTCCCCATTCCATGTTTATACAACTGACAGCAGTGTTTGAGTAGGACAGAAATTTTTAATTTAAAAAAGCAGCCAAGCAAGCTGCTTATCACATACAGAGGTGTCTGCTTGCTTTCACATACCTAAGCTAAATAAAGCAGGAATGTTGTTCCAAGATAAAATCTTCTCCATTTCAAGATGTTTACAAAGCAATTTTTTATAGCAGGAACTTTCAGAGAGCCACAAGATATTACCCAGTTAGTGTAGCTACAGCAGTAGCAACAAAAAAAAAAAAAAGATCCTACTGTTTTGAGCCCAATAAAACTGGTCCTTAGTAACTCGGTGATTACCTTTCCACTGGTGCTCGTCGCCATTCAGATTCTGGCTCACCACTTCTTCTCCAGGAGCTTTCAGACTCCCTGTCGCCCCAACGAGATTCCTGGACAACAAAAGAAATTCTCTCTCTGAATATTTTAAAATTAAGCTTTTCAACACATAATTTAGACATTTCAGAGCAGAACTATCTTATTATAAACTTGCTTGTTACAGTGCAGAGAACACAGGACTATCAGAAGGTCCAGGAAAACTTGGGTATGGTCTTAACTGACTGGATTGTTTCTGGCACAGCTGACAAAACAACACAGCTCCCTTCGTGCACTTACTTTACTAGCAGGGTAAGGTACATGCAAATACTTTACAAAGCTTGTGAGCAAGTGTATGAACAATAGCTACAGTGAGCCACAGTTCCTGCCTGTTAATAGAAAAATGGTTTTGACAGTTTCAACTTCCTGCTGTTTAATGATAGCTAGAATGAATTCAAAGAATTAGTTGGATTTTTTTCTGATCAGATCAGAAAACGTTACTGAATAAACTGAAAGCTGTCTCTGTGGCACAGACCATTCTGTTCTGAGGACCCTGACCCACAGAACAGGAGAGGTATTTGTGATTATGGGTTTAAACTGGCAGAGGGGAGATTTAGATTGGATGTTAGGAGGAAGTTCTTTCCAGTGAGGGTGGTGAGACACTGGCACAGGTTGCCCAGGGAGGTTGTGGCTGCTCCCTCCCTGGAGGGGTTCAAGGCCAGGTTAGAGGAGGCCTTGAGTGAGCTGTTCTAGTAGGAGGTGTCCCTGCCTATGGCAGGGGGTTGGAACTAGATGATCCTTGAGGGCCCTTCCAACCTTACCATTCTATGATTCACACAGATTGCTTAGATGCACAAAGAATCACAGAATGGTAGGGGTTGGAAGTGACTTGTAGAGATCATCTAGTTCCACCTCCCTGATAAAACAGGTTTTCTTACATCTGGTTGCACAGGACCACCTTTAAATGGGTGACACCTTTAAAAAGGAGACTCTGCAGCCTCTCTGGGCAGCCTGCTCCAGCACCCTCATAGGAAAAAAGTTTTTCCTAACACTGAAGTGTAACTTCCTGTCTTCCAGTTTGTCCCCATTGCCCCTTGGTCCAAATCACTGGGCACTACTTAAAAGAGCCCAGACCCATCCTCATGACCTCCGCCCTTTAGATATTGATAAACATTGATTAAGATCCTTTCTTGGTCTGCTCTTTCCAGACTAAAGTGCTCCAGCCTGTCCTCGTAAGACAGATGCTGCAACAGTTCCCTCATCCTCTTTGCGGCCCTCCACTGGGCTCAGTCCAGTAGCTTCCTGTCCCTCTTTAACTGGGAAGCCAAAAACTGGACAACATACTCCAGATGTGGACTCACCAGGGCAGAGTAGAGGGGAAGAAGAAGGTCCCTTGATCTATGCTTCAGTATAAGGATACACAGGTTGCACAAGATTTGCCATATCCACTGGACCATGACTATGTGCTTAAATGCTTTTGAAATGACCCAAAGCAACAAAGGTGAGCAAAGAAAGAATCCCAAAACTGCAAATAGTGTTTTTCAAGTAGTACAGGTATCTCAGAACCTCAGCCAGCTTCTGCATATACTCAAGTGCACATGGCTAGGAGTACCTGTTCTGGGAAAAATACCAGTGATGATTATGTACCTGACAGACTATCAAAACAACTGATACCAGTCATGTTCACTTCCCTTCACAGTCTTACTCACTGAAGTATGCAATACACAAAGACAATGGCCATGATGGATGAAGTGCAAAACTAGTTCTCTCATCACTGTATTGTGAAAATGTGGGAGCACAGGTTTGTGGCACTCACACTGCATTCCTTTAAGACATTAAACATTTGCAAATGCCTTTCACTTTGGTTCCTGTTGAACTGGGATCATTCTTTTCCCCAACATCTGTATGTGTAAATGGGAAGCTGCACACAACTCTTGTTTTTATGCTTTTGCATATTTCTTATAAAATTAGGCTTTTATCTTTAGTCTGGGATTTTCCTTCACTGCTCTAATTCCTGAATTTGGCATGAATCACTACACTTGCTTCACAGAATCACAGAAGGGTTTAGATATTTGAGGTCACTTTCAGTTTAGGTCTTTGAGGTCACTTCCAACCATCTAGTTCCAACCCTCTGCCATAGTCAGGGACACCTCCCACTAGAACAGGTTGCTCAAGGGCTCATCCAACCTGGCCTTGAACACTACCAGGGAAGGAGCAGCCACAACCTCCCTGGGCAATCTGTGCCAGTGTCTCACCACCCTCACTGGAAAGCACTTCTTCCTAACATCTAATTTACATCTCCCCTATGCCAGTTTAAACTCATTACACCTCCCACTAGAACACGATGCTCAAGGCATCATCCAACCTAGCTTCCAATGTAGCTTTCCTCCTTCTGTCTTAAAATTTTATTCAGTGTTCTTGCCTTTATTTGTATAGCTTTACAACAGCTTGGGGATCTTAGTAGTTTGTTTGGTTTACATTATTATCAATCTATAGATTCCAGATCCTGCTAAGTGAGCTATAACTAAGTGACCTCATTCACGTTTATAAAGATGGAAAGGGTGAGTGCCAAGAGGATGGAGGCTCTGCTTGGTGATGGCCAATGACAGGACAAGGGGCACTGGGTGAAACCTGNGGGTGATTTTGCAAAGTGTTGGGGGAGGCAGGTAACTCCCAAACCATCACACTGTATTACCTTTATCTTGTATATTTCTGTAAATATTCCTGTATATTGTGTATATCTCTGCTTGTATATTGTGCTGAGCTGTAAATAGAGTTTCATCTCAACTTCCAGATGGCTGAGTCTAGTCTGGGTAATTTTGCAAAGTGTTGGGGGAGGCAGGTAACTCCCAAACCATCACACTGTATTACCTTTATCTTGTATATTTCTGTAAATATTCCTGTATATTGTGCATATATCTGCTTGTATATTGTGCTAAGCTGTAAATATAGCTTCATGTCTTAACTTCCGGTAGGCTGAGTCTAGTCTGGGTGATTTTGCAAAGTGTGGAGGGGCAGGGAACTCCCAAACCATCAGAGGTCCCTAACATTCTGTCATTCTGTGACACTCACTTAAGTATTCAATTATCTACTTATGCCACAAATCAAACCCCCAGAATTTACCCTAGGATTTTGCAAGGCTGCCATCTTCTTCCAAGTAATCTACAGAAGGATGAGTCAGAAAGAACCCAAACGCTCAGGTGTTGCCTACCTTTCTCGAAAATGGGTCATCCAGACCTCTCCTTTCTTCCTCTCGACGACGCTCTCTCTCTTCTATCTCCATCTCCCTCTGCCGCTTTTTCTTCTCCAGCTCTTCCAGCTTTTTGACGCGCTCCTGGTACTCGCGTTGCTCCTGCTCGCGTTTCTCACGCTCGATCCGTTCCTTCTCCTCACGCTCTGCACAAAACATTAAGTAGGATGGATTGCACCAAAATAAATTCTGGTACTTTGCTGTATCCACAGGAAGTTTACAAAGTGTCTTAATAACAAAAGGAAAAAAAGAGCAAGCTTTTCACAGGCTGTGTTTAACTAACCACAGAACCTGCTTGCTGGAAGTGTGCTGACTTGAAAGCAATAGAAGGAACTCTGGGACATTCATTTCCTTTCATGGGTCAAGGCTGGCTGTTCCTAACCTCACCACAGCTTTTCCAGCTTCTCTTCTTGCTAACAGCTAGCAGTTACAAAGCACTGCAAACATAAGGACTGAGATGGTGGCCTTCCAGGATCTGAAGGGGGCTACAGGAGGGCTGGCTGGGGACTACTTATAAGGTCTTGTAATGACAGGACAAGGGGCAATGGGTTTAAACTGGCAGAGGGGAGATTTAGACTGGATGTTAGGAGGAAGTTGTTTGCAGTGAGGGTGGCACAGGTTGCCCAGGGAGGTTGTGGCTGCTCCCTCCCTGGAGATGTTCAAGGCCAGATTGGAGGAGGCCTTGAGTGATCTGTACTAGTGGGAGGTGCCCCTGCCTATGGTGGGGGGTTGGAACTAGATGATCTTTGAGGTCCCTTCCAACCTAAACCATTCTATGATTCTCTGATTAATGTGGTACCCTGAACTACAGCTAGCAAGAGAGGAAAGAAATATCTTCCAACACCAGTATATTGATTTGATGTACAGACAACAAAATCTGCCCAGCTAAAACATCACTAACTACCTCAACCATGACAGAGAAGCCTTTCCCTGGAAAAGGTCAAACAACAATCAGCTGGCAGTGTCAGAAAACTGATGTTCTGGACTGATTGGGGTTTGTTTCATTGGGTTTTAAATACTGCATGATTATGAACTGTGATATATAAAATCTTCACAGAACAGAATCATTCAGGTTGGAAAAGACCCTTGGGATCACCGAGTCCAACCACTGATCCTACAAAGTTCACCCCTAAACAATATTCCCCAAGCACCACATCTAAATGACCTTTCAACACACCCAGGGATGGGGACTCCAGCAGCCCATTCAAATGCCTGATCACTCTTTCTGTGAAAAAACATTTTCCTAATGTCCAGTCTAAACCTATCCTGTCGCAGTCTGAGGCCATTTCCTCTCGTTCTATCATTAATTACTTATGAAGAGAGACCAGCACCAACCTCTCTACAATGTCCTTTTCCTTCACCAAGTGACAAGGAGGACAGAAATTTACGGGATGCCTATCACCTCTTTTCTTTTAAAGCCTTGAAAGGGGCTACCAAGCAAAACAATTCACAAACTGAAGTGTGCAAGTTGCTTCAGTTTTTGAGCTCTTGATCTGACACCAACATTTCCTTCAAATTCTCTTTAAGATGTGCACAAACAAGTGTCCAGAACTCAAACTACACAACTAAAATCAAAGACTAAATTTTTCATTAGCCTCCCTTACTTTATCTCCTCCTCTATTTATATGTAGGAGAAGGGGAGGGCAGGGTTGAGGGTTTTTTTGCTTTCACTTTCCCTTCCTATAAAGCTTCACCTTTACAGGAAAGGTAAATCTGTCTTTATCTAGAGATGAAAGTAAATCTCTGTGCTGCATTCAGAAGGTGCATTAGGTAAAATCTAAGGGTATGCTGTCTAATAACAACGAGCACAGTTGACTGAAAGTGTGACTCCAAGGTGATTTTCCCCCAGCACTCTGCTCTCCTGNGAGCAACCTATTCTAGTGGGAGGTGTCCCTGCCTATGGCAGGGGGTTGGAACTGGATGATCTTTGAGGTCTCTTCCAAAATAAACCATTCTATGATTCTATGACCCAATACTGTGAAACAGGGAAACCTTAAGTTAGCTGCATACACATCTGGAACAGGTCAAGGATGCAAAGGATGAAGCAAGCACGTTCTCAATTATACCTTTTAGCAGCTGTTCTTCTCGCAGCCTCTGCTCCTCTTCCTCCTTTTCCCTGTAGTAAGTAATGCGTCGCTCTTCTTTGCGCTGCTTCTTGCGTTCCTCCAAGCGATTCCGCCTCTCCTCTGCCAACCGTTCCTGGAACTGCTTGAGTTTATCCTGAGGCACAAAGAACACACATGAAAACACCAGAAACACAGGAAAACACCAGAAACACCACATTTAAAAGCTAGACAGCTACACAGATAATACAGCTGCACAGGAACGCAAAGCAACGGCAGCAACATTAAACTTTGCTCTGCTGAAAACCAACTACACGGTTGCCATTTCAAACTTTCTGCTATTGATTTCCTCTTAGGGAATACATTTCTACTCTAGAAGACAGACAGCAGGGCTTCAGTCCTCCACATGCTTTTATCAGGAAAAGAATTAGCTCAATGTTATGTTACTTGCACCTAAAACACACTACCTAAAATTACCTAGATTGTTGCCAAGGATTACATGCAGTTACTGAACATATTTTAACATAGTAACTCCTGTCATTTGGGGTTTATTTTTGTGTTTGTTACTTGGATTGTGGCTTTTTTTGTTGATTTTTCTTGGTTTTGGTTTTTTTTGTTGTTGGTGGTTGTTTTTTTTTTCCTTTAAACCAGCACTTATGCAACATTGTCAATTAATTAAAGCTATAGGCAGCCTCAGCGACTGCAAAGTGGTAAAGATGCAGAGCAAGAAAGAAAAGCACAGTTCTTTCCCTGCCCTTGTGGGTCTGGTACTGAATTTTGCAAACATAAAATATCACTTGCAGTACACCAAATACCTCAACTATCAAAATTATTTCCAGATTCAACAAAAAAAAAAGTTTATAAAAGCCAACAACCAAGTACTCCTATCTCTTACTATTAGCTGTATTGAAATAAGTAATTTACAAATATATTTTCTAATATAAGCTATTCCAGAAGTTGTAAAAATTGAAAGTAATAACCATAGCATGCTCAAGAAAGGAACCTTTAAAAGTCATCTAGTTCAACACCAATAATACTTAGGAATGGATGCAAAAATTTTAATTTTTAGTCAAAATAGAAGATAAATAACTCCCTAACTCTGAGCCATTCTAGATACTAAAATGTTTCTAGTTTTCATGGAGAATCACTGAGTCACATTTTCAGTTCATAGAATCACAGAATGGTCTGGGTTGGAAGGGACCTCCAAAGGTCCAGCCCCTCTGCAGTCACCAGGGACATCCTCAACTAAATCAGGTTGCCCAAAGCCCTGTCATGCCTCACCTTGAATACTTCCAGGGATGAGGCCCCAGCTACCTACCTGGGCAACCTGTTCCAGTGTTCCACTACCCTCATAATAACGAACCTGTTCCTAACGCCTACTCTAAATGTGCTCTTCTCTAGTTTGAAGCCATTGCCCTCATCCTATCACTGAAGGCCTTTGCAAACAGTCTCTCTTCAGCCTTCTTGTAGCCTCCTTCAGGTACTGGAAGGCTGCTGTTAGGTCTCTCTTGTCCAGGCTGAACAAACTCTGCTCCCTCAGCCTGTCTTTGTAGCAGAGGTGTTCCAGTCCCAAGCATTTTCATGGCCCTCCTCTGGACCTGCTCTATCAGCTCTGTGTCCTTCCTGTATTGAGTGCTCCAGACCTGGTTGCAGACCTCCAGATGAGGTCTGACCAGCGAAGGGAGAATGACCTCTCTGATCTGCTGGCAATGCTGCTTTTGATGCAGCCCAGGATGTGATTTGCCTTCTGTGCTGCAAGCTCACAGCAACTGCTTATGTCCAGCTTCTCATCCATCAGCTTGCCAAAGTTGTTTTCTGCAGGATTGCTTTCTATCATCTCATATCCTACACAGTATTGATAGTGAGGATTCTGCAAGCTCACACCAATTGCTCATGTCCAGCTTCTCGTCCATCAACTTGCCCAAGTCCTTTTCCATAGGGATGCTTTTTGTCACCTCATACCCTATGCTGTATTGATAGTGAGGATTCCTCCAGCCCAGGTGCAGAACCCTGCACTCGCTCTTGCTGAACCTCACTTTAGGGAACTATTTTATTACAATACCATATCCCACATACCTCATAAACTGTTCGTCTGGATGCTTTGAGCCTGGCTTCAAATAAATCTCTATCCTCCAACATCCTTGAGAGTCTGTTCTTGTGCTCAAGGGCTTTCTCGCGCTCCAGCTGCAAAGTGGTGATCTAAAAACCAGAAAATTACAAAGTAAAATCTTACTACATACTTGCACATGATATACTTCAGTCACTAGAAAGAAAAATGCTATTTTCCTTTTTCAGATCCAAGACAGGAGAAACTGCTGTTCACTTGTGAGATGAAATTGCAAAGCTAATCTTTCATTTTGCAGATCAACTTCATATCCCTTTTTCCCTTGGATCAAGATGGGCAAAAAAGGCACTACTGTTCATTCATCTCTGACAAATTTTATCATCTGAACAAAAGATGCTTACCCTTTCTTCCTCCTGTTGCTCCCACAGCTCCATATCACGCACTCTCTGCTCCTCATATGCAGTCTTTATTAAAGGAATTTCTTCTAAGCGCTTTGCTCTCTCAAAATAGTCGATCTAAACCAAGAGAGCATAACAGAGCCTTCGTGTGTCACAATGCAAACAACACCCCTGGAAGACTTCAGCATCCCCTACAGAAAATCCCAATGTTTGGAGACTTCTCCAATATATCTGATATTATTATTGCCTAAGAGCAACCATACAGGACCACATAAAAGAACCACCTAACCAACAATCTGGCAACTAAGTGGACTTCTAGGCAAGGATGCTGTAAAGGGTTAACCCTCCTGGATGGGGGGAGTGGTCAGAACTTGACCCCACATCTGCTCTACCCGAGGTGTAGTGTTTGGCCCACTCCCACTTCCTGTCTGGATCCCCTATATAAACAGAGGAACTAGCTGTTGCTCTCTCTCTCTTCCTGGACTGCGTGCCTGACACCATCCTCGTTCCTACTCTCCTGTCTTACCACGTGGCCAGTCTCTACCACACGGGGGGTATCTCTTCAATCCACTACCATCCACCTGGTTGGATATATATTTTGTATCTTGTTTCCCTTCCCTATACCTATTTGTAACTCCCCTACCTTAAATACCTTTTATTTGTTGTTACAGTTTTCTTTCACCTTCCAAATCGTAGCCAGACTGTTCTTTGGGTAGTTTTACCCCTTCTGTCTCCTACTTTCTTTCTCCCTTTCCAAAAGCCCAGGGAGAGGGGAAGGCATCCTACTATTATTGTATTGGTTTCCCCTGAGAAGCTGAACTCAAACCAATATGGATGCAATAAAAGGGGCAGGCACACGTACCACACTCAGCAGCATCAATTTTCAGCTGCTGGCATTTCCTTTAAGTTTTGTTTGTACTTAGCAGGTACTGGTGGATCTCTCCTTTTGCCCTTTGGGAATCAAAGAAGCTTTTCATATACAGCAATGTACTTTGGGAACAACTGTTTTGTGTCCCCCACTGCTACCTCTAAATAGCTCTGAATATGGTTCCTACCAGCTTCAATTGATGCTTTGCTATCCCGTGCAACCAGTGCAGGAACAACTGTCAGCAACATTGTCAGCTGTTACAGCAGGCACACTCTTAAAGAGACTGCTACTACATTCTCTCTTCAGAAATCTGTTAGACATAGGGGTACTAATTTACAGAGAGACATTTCTCACACAGAAGCTAATCCACATCATTAACAACTCTTGCTGGTCTCCCCTCAAACTTGCAGTTCCTTTTTGAGACAGACCAGAGCTGCACGAAGTGCTCAAGATGCAGAGTCACCAAGTTCTCACTGCTAAGGATGTTAATTTTGGAGCTCATCATTTAACACAAAGCTAAAGACTGGCATTTTTTTTTTCTGCTTTCCCTAAGCAAATACAGTATTTTACAGCTATATAAGCTGGACTTCAAAGACTTTTCCTTTTATCCACAACTGCTAAGTTCTTTGGTAAGGAACTCTGTAAAAAGCTTTTTGGAAAAATCCAACTTAGTTACACCAGCCAGACCACTCTTACTCATATGTTTGCTTTGACAGCTTCAGAGAAC
The DNA here is from genome assembly GCA_013399055.1 of Ramphastos sulfuratus. Classification (NCBI taxonomy): domain Eukaryota; kingdom Metazoa; phylum Chordata; class Aves; order Piciformes; family Ramphastidae; genus Ramphastos; species Ramphastos sulfuratus. The sequence continues at coordinate 9,415 of WBNM01029004.1, read as the reverse complement.
TCAGAGAGGAAGTCCTGTCTTACAATTTTTTTATAAGATCTGTTGACCTGTCAGACTAAATCATAGTTACTCAAGTGACTACTAATTCTATTGTTTATCATTCTGCTACTTTGACCAGTGTAAGCAAAAGGCTTACAAACCTGCAGCATAAAAAACAGCCTCACTGCAAGCTTTTTAAAGAAACTCACCACTTACTAGTATCAAGCCAGTTTTAATTGACCTGAATTAGCAACTCTGTAACTAACCTTAGTTTTATTCTTGATTAGTGCTAGAAGTTGTCCAGTGAGTTTCACCTTGCCCAGGTTCTACGTTGCAATTTATGATAACACCACATTCCTCACACTTTTATAGTCCCCCAAGTTTCAGGCAGATCCTATTCTGCCATCTAGAAGGGCTCTAGCAGTGGAATTGCCTCTTTCAGTGAAGACTAATGCAACTAATTAAATTTAGCTCCTCTGTGATGACCTTGCTTTCTGTGAACATTTAATCTTCTCTGAACATTTTCCAATTACAAGTCTACCCAACTAAGAACCAGTTCATATACAGCTTCAGGGTCCATTTTCAAACCAACTCCCTTAATTAGAACAGATCTGTGCACTGATACTAGAAACTCAATTAGCTTTTAACACATTTACCTCTTTTTAGTTTCAAACACTTCACATTTTCAAACACACACATATATACACACACAAAAAAAAACCCTCTCCATATAAAAATATTAAATGTATCAATGCAGGAGTTCACACACTAAAGCATTCTATCGATGTGGGTTTGTACCCTTCCTACTCTGTACCTTTTTCTCCTGGTTTTTCAGACGTTCCTGAAGTTCCTTCTTTTCTTTTTCCAGCTGCTCAACTTGTTTAGCCATAATAAAATCAGGATCCAATTCTTCAAGATCCTACAACCAAGTGAAGTTATCAATACAAAATAAAGCACAATTTTGGTTGCTGCTGTTGCAAGTGTGGTTTATTTATTTATTTAAGCTACTCTACAGTTTTCCCCTTAACTTTTAAACTAAACATTCTCAGTTTCTTCTCCTCTCCCCTGGGTACTTTTTATTTTATTTTCAAACAACCCTCCAAAGCATTTGTATCTTCACAGGTAATCGAGAGACAGTCCAAGTACTACACAATCTGATCTGCAGGTCTGTTTTGTATTTAATTGTTTAAGCAACAAAGGAATATTAAAAAACCCAAAACCCCAACGAAAAACACCAACCATCAAATCCAGCTGGAATTGATGCCTCCAGGTGAAAATAAAAAGGCCCATGCAAAGCCAGGTGAAAATAAAAAGGCCCATGCAAAGCCAGGTGAAAATAAAAAGGCCCATGCAAAGCCAGGTGAAAATAAAAAGGCCCATGCAAAGCCAGGTGAAAATAAAAAGGCCCATGCAAACCCAGAATTTAGGTTTTCTTACACTGTTATGCAATATTTTAGTGTCAAATTGTCTCATTTTCAAGAGACTGATTAAAAGATCAGTCACAGCAAAACGAACTAGTAAAAGAATAACGGAATTGAGGCAAACAAGCAATGTAACACCAAAAAAAACCCCTCCGAACTTCAGTAATACTTTGCCTACCTCAATGTCGATATCTTTAAATGCTTTGGCTCCCAGCTCAGTCTTCTTAATCTGCTCCAAGCGCTCACGAACAGTCTTCTTTTTGATCTGCTCATGCTCTTGCAGGATGCGTTCCTTCTCCCTCTCCTTCGCCTCCTGCCGCAGCCTCTCCTCTTCGGCTTTCCGGACCTTCTGTAACTCTGCCTCACGCTGCTCCAGCTCTTCTTTTTCCCGCTGGATGTTCAAACTTTCCAGGCGCTCTTTTCTCTCCTCTATAGTCTGACGACGGGCAAGAATTCGCTGATGTTCCTTCCTTGAATTTTTGAGGAAGGCAGTGACCGCCAGCTGATGTTGTTCCTCCTTCTCTTGCTGAATGTGAATTAAGAGTAAGGTGATGGTTATAGCGTCTCTTAAAACCGGCAGGGAGCACAGCAAACGCTCCTCAGAAAACTCAGAGTTCAGTTTTCACAGCTGCACGGAAATGAAGCTGTGAATGGCAAATCTACTCACTCATCCAAGCGGCACACAAGGCACTATCCACTGACTAGAACCATGTGCACGTGGAGAAAGCCATCTATAGAACACAATGTTCTACAACATATCTTAAGTATGATGGTTACACACTTTTTTCTGTCCAAAATAACACACTGATACTTCGGGCTAATTAAAAAGGGTGGATGGAGAGTCAATTTTGTTTGCCTCTGCATGTGCTGATAAGTGTAGCACCACATGCTCTGTATTCAACCCAATCTCGCTTGTTTTTAAAGCATTTAGATTTTCCAAACACGCTAACCTAAGAAATAAAGATCTTAATTAATACAAATCACCTGTTCCAATTCTGACTGATTCTATGAAAAAATATTATCAACAATTTAGGTACAAACATTGTATATAACCCAATTTTAATTATAAAAAGCACTAAACTTCCAGACACTAACAAATAGACTGTTCTTAAAGCAGCCCCACCACCACTCTCCTCCAGAGTACCAACATGGTTCTTTGTAGAGACTCATGCTGCACATGTTGAGAGGTGCAGCTCATAGAGCTGCCCATTACTATAAGGAGACCTTACAGTAGCCTTCCAGTATCTGAAGGGGGCCTACAGGAAGGTTGGGGAGGGACTATTGACAAGGGCTTGCAATGCCAGGATAAGGGGCAATGGGTTTGAACTGGCAGAGGGGAGATTTAGACTGGATGTTAGGAGGAAGTTGTTTGCAGTGAGGGTGGTGAGACACTGGCACAGGTTGCCCAGGGAGGTTGTGGCTGCTCCCTCCCTGGAGATGTTCAAGGCCAGGCTGGACGAAGCCTTGAGTAACCTGTACTAGTGGGAGGTGTCCCTGCCTGTGGTAGGGGGTTGGAACTAGATGATTCTCGAGGTCGCTTACAACCTTACCATTCTATGATTCTATGATTTCAATCAGCCCAGCAAGCAGCAAAACACTGCAACCCAACTGGCTCACTGCACTCCCTTAGTCATGCTGCTCCTGAAACGTGAGCCAGCTCCGAGGTATTTTTAGTCACCTGTCACTTCTAGGGCATTTGACAAAACCACTGAAACATCCACACTTTGGTACAGATCCAGATAAAATGGAGGTGCCAGAAATACAAAACTTTAAAGCTTTAGATTAATCAAAGAACGTTGTGAGTTACAAAATTGGACAGGAATTATAACTTTTAAGCACCTGTAAAAAGTGAAAAGTTTTGATCTGAATAGTGAAGAAAAAAATGTTATCAAGTTATTCCTGACTGATATTAACCTTGATGCTGTAGTTCAATTTTACTAGCATAATTACTAGCACTTATGCCTTACTCAGCTAATTGCAGTCATATGACGAGTGTAAGACTGTCATTTGTATCTATGAATGTGCAGAGAGAGAGCATGTTCTTTTCTCTCAAAGTAACAATTCACGTGTCTAATTTCAGCTAGCATCAGGTGTCATGATGCAGTCCTACTCAGTAATGTTCTTAAAATACACACAATTTCAACACGTATAAAGAATCTAACATGGACATCTTGCTAGCAGCCTTTTTCCCCCTATTAAAAAATTATTTACTGTATTTTCTATGAAATCTTTCATAAACATAAAGCAAAAGAAAAAAATTACCACTGCTCTTTTAAGAGAAGGGGAGGTTTAACTTGCCACAACCAAAGTAGGCTGGTGACTGGAGACAGAACAAGGGGGAATGGCCTCAAGCTGAGACCGGGGCGGTTTAGATTGGACATTAGGAAAAAGTTTATCACAGCAAGAGTGGTCAAGCACTGGAATGAGCTGCAAAGGGAGGTGATGGAGTCACCCAGCCTGGATATGTTTAAGGGTGGTTTGGATATGGTGCTTAGGAATATGGTTTAAGGTGAATCTTGTAGAGTAGGGTTCTAGGTTGGACTTGGTGATCCCTGAGGGGCTTTGCCAACCTGACGTTTCTGTGATCTCAGACTGATTTACACCTTGGTCCTACACAGCCCTGGAGAACCTGAAATGTGAGGTCATTGGCGAGTCCGACTTTGAAGCCAACAGCCCCAGTAAGCACAGGAACTGACAAGGACAGTGAGTTGTGGGACATTTTGGTGGTGTTTTTAGATTCCACTATGAATCACAGAATCACAGAATTAACCAGGTTGGAAAAGACCTTCGAGATCACTGAGTCCAACCTATCATCTAACACCTTCTAATTAACTAACCCAGGGCACTAAGTGCCTCATCCAGCCTCCTTTTATACACCTCCAAGGATGGGGACTCCACCACCTCCGAGAGCAGCCCATTCCAATGCCAATCACTCTTGCTGGGAAGGGCTTCTTCCTAACATCCAGCCTGAACCTGTCCTGGCACAGCTCGAGGCTGTGTCCTCTTGTTCTGTCCTTGGATGCCTGGCAGAAGAGCTCAACCCCAGCTGGCTACAACCTCCCTTCAGGTAGCTGTAGAGAGCAAGTTACATTCCATGTTCTTTTCAACAGTAGTTTCTCCAGGAAGAACGAAGAAAACAGGCACTGGGATTTTCAGAAATGCATGCAACATTGTAAACAAAACCTGGCTCTGCAGACCCACCCATGGGCAAGTTATTATTTGGTATAGCCTAAACCTGATATATGCAGGACTGAGCATCTAAATTCAGGCCTCTTATGTATATTTTGACACAATTTTATTGTTATGACCAAACACTAGCTGATTAAGTGCATTTAAGAATGAATTACTCTTCACAGGCACAAACAGCTGACTATTGCCAGGCTAAAAAGCAATGAAGTTCAAAGTGCATCTAATCTGAGAAAATAAAATCATTGAGATCGAAGCTTTGGTACAAAGTATCAATTAGCTTATATTTCTACTTAATCTACAAGTCTATAAATGCAGCCCATTGTTACTGTCACATTACATCAGAGATCATTACCACAATGCTCTGAAAAGCAGAGCAACATGCTTCTGAAAACAAGCAAATCTGCCCAAGCACCAATCACTGCCTACTCAGATCCTTGCCATGTCACCTTAAATGAATCATTAGATGGCTCACAGCCTTTCCTTTGTCAGGGAAAGGTAAACCAAGTAACTCCTTCGAGTATGCGCTCACGACTTCCAAGCAAATTTGTCTTGCTAAAGCAGGAAATTGAGATCTATTAGCACAGGTGAGTATGGAACAGATGCTAAAAGATACTTTGTTATTAATAAATACCTTAATACTCCCCCACTTTTGGATATATTCATACCTGAAGGATGGGTTATTTGCACTGAAGGGAAATGACAGCAGTAACAGTATCAATGGGTGGAAGCTGAGACATAGGAAGTTTCATTTAAACATGTCCCTGTGTCCCTGGGAGCGTGACAGAACACTGCAGTAGGCTGCCCAGGGGGGTTGTGAAGTCTCCCTTTCTGGAGATACTCAAAACCTGCCTGGATGTGTTCCTGTGTGATCTAGTACAGGTGATCCTGCTCTAGCAGGAGGGTTGGACTACATGATCCTTTGAGGTCCCTTCCAGCCCCTGACATTCTGTGATTCTGTGCATTACCACTGCACTGAGGACAGACTATTGGAAAGAGCAGTTGAGCAGAAAGGAAAAATAAAACAAAAAGGCAGCCCAAGGTCTACAGAAAAACATAGCACAATGCAGACGGGAGCAACGTCAGCATTTGTCAGCATTTTCAGAAAGCTTAAAATGACTTACCATTAAGTGAGGAGGTTTGATGACTGCAAGGGCCTTGGCCAGAGCAGAGGACATGGCAGTCAACTGATTTCTGATTTGTTCAGAAGGCATGCTTTGCAATTGAGGGCCTAGAGGAGCATCTTCTCTAGTACTGTAATTCAAATCTGAGCCAAAACTCAGTGTCCGAGTGGTATGGTCAAGGCGAACCTGCACAACAAGAAAAAAACAAACAGAAAAATGATTGTGTTATTTATTAAACAATTTCTCTGTTCACAGGATCACATGATGTTAGGGGCTGGAAGGGACCCAAAGAGATCATCAAGTCCAACCCCCCTGCCAGAGCAGGACCATACACCATAGTGCAGGTCACACAGGAACGCATCCAGCCAGGTCTTGAAAGTCTCCAGAGAATGAGACTCCACAAGCTCTCTGGGCAGCCTGTGCCAGTGCTCTGTGACCCTTACAATCAAGAAGTTCTTCCTCGTGTTTAGGTGGAACTTGCTGTGCTGTAGTTTGTACCCATTACCTCTTGTCCTATCACAGGGTGCAACTGAGAAGAGTTTGTCCCTTCCTTCTTGACCCCCAGCCCTCAGATATTTATAAACATTGATTAGATCCCCTCTAAGTCTTCTCTTCACATGACCAAAAAGCCCCAGGTCCCTCTGTTGCACTGCCTATGACCAGCATGAGTCAAGAGAGAGCAGAAACAAGTTTTCAGCTATACCAGACTATAAGAAATGTCAGATTAGTAGAAGGAAAATAGCACTGTGAATAGAAGTCTGTTGGATTTCCATGGTTTACACACAAAACCAAACAAAACCCCATTTAAATAGTAAATAAAACAACACAGAAAGAGGCTAAACTTTCAATGATTCTGTGAAATGAGCAAAGAAAACCATTCTTGCCTCTTCCTTCACATTAGCAATATGCAAACCAAGAATCCTAATGTAGACAGTTTTAACATTTTTAAAATATAAGCTGAATTTGTGTCTTAACCTAAATGAATTAATTCGGCTTTATCTAAAAATTCTAACTGGATAATTATTAATCAAGAATTTCAACAACAAATTACTTGTATCTCATCAACAGCTGAAACATTTCATTCCAGGCTGTGGGACTTTCAATATAGGTAACTGCACTAACAACACTACCTTCAACAGCAGCTGAAATAGCCACTGGTGCACACTTCAAACACTTGGTTAGACAGAGAAAACATGAGCAGCTCCTCAGTCCTGCACAACTAACACAGCACAGTCAGAACTTCCTATCTCTGTTTGTTAGACTTGCTTCAGAATATGCTGGACTAAATGACTGGGGCCCACAGGCCAAGTTTCAGCAAATTTTATTTCAACTTTCACTTCTACTGGACTCACATTGGTTGTTGCAGACCTAAAATCAAAAATGCACACCAGAATGCAAGTAACTGCCAGTTGTTAATATTGTCACCCACATTTTTTTTAGTCTAGTTTATCTCCATCCAGCAGAATCAATTGTCTTCCTTGGGTACAACATCAAGCAGCTAGTTTTCATCCATGTAAAACAGCTGAATCCACACAATCACAGAACTGAGGTCATCAAGTCCAGCCTATGACCTAACACCACCACATCAATTAGACCATGTCACATCCAAGCTTCCTTTAAACACCACCAGGGACAGTGACTCCACCACCTCCCTGGGCAGTCCATCCCAGTGCCTACTCACCCATTCCATCAGAAAGTGCTTCCTAATATCCAACCTAACCCCGCCCTTCAGAGCTGAAGCACTGAAGAGGGAAGAGCCTGACTCCCACCTTACTATACCTTCCCTTCAGGTAGTTGTAGAGTGTGGTAAGGTCCCCCCTGAGCCTCCTCTTCTCCACAAATCATTTCACACAAGTCTCCTTACACTACTTACTTGTAGGTCACAATGTCTGGCTGCATCAACGATACAACGTTCCAGCTGGAAAGCATCAACAAAAGGAACCAGGGAACACAGACGAGCAAATTCAATGCTTTGATAAATCTGGGCCACCTATAAGTGAACAGAAGTATTTGAACTCATTCAAAAGAGATCAGAAATAAAAGTTGTTGCAGGAGCTATAAAGTTAACTTATTCAACTGTTGACAAATGAACGTACACATGTTAATACGACTGCAAATACTCTTTCAGGATTTCATTTCTCTGCTGTATTTGAACCTAATCCAAGACTGAACATTGTTCTTGGACAGCTGCTTTGTACGAAGGAGACTGGCAGCATTAACTACAGAAAGCTATGCTGCTAATTAGCCTTCAACCATTTCTTTAGCACATCAGAAATAACACTGCTCGTCACTGGTCATGAAAGCAGGTCAATGAAATGTGCGCTATATAAAGCATCCTAACACACCAAAACATTACTGCAAACAAAGGTTTAAGAAACAGTTGAATAAGACATCACAGATCTGTAAGAAAGAAAATCTAATCAAGAGGTCATGCTGCTGTATGCAGCCACTATGGGCTGTTGCAATAATGTAGTGAGGTAATAATGTAATGAACCTGAAGATAGAGGTTATATACTGGAAAAAAGCATTTCAAAATCACAGCGGAGACAATTACTTCAGCTTAAGTTCCCAACTTAAGTGTCCTTCCAAAGCATTTTCTAACTTACATGCTCATGAACATACATGTTCTTTACTCATACCTGCTGCAGAAGGCGAAGAATGGTGTTGTTCTGCAGGTGAGGAACATAGAGCTGCAGCTCAGGTTCCTTTTCAGCTTGGTCTTTCACCCAGTTCAGAACCTATCAAAATTCTGAAAAGTTACTCTGTCTTCATCAACATTTAAAAACTTCAACATCAAAGTATGAAGCAGGGCTCTACAATGCTTCTGGTCTACAGCTCAACCACAGCACTCCTGCCTAGATACTCCATCATTTCACTCCAGCGCATGGTGTTGATCAGAACACTTTCATATTAGGTAGCTAACATTTGTTGTATGAAGGTGACTGACAGTACTGGCAACATTTACCATACTGCTAATTTACCTTCAAGTTCTTTTTAGCACCTCAAATATCTTTATTCCCACTATCAAAGAAAAAGATTATGATGTGCTTCATCAATTGCACAACTTACATTCACCTGACATGTCTCATTATATTACCTCACACCACTCTACATTTTAATAGTAGAAACAGTCACTGGTGTATTTTGACACTCCTCACACAACCCACTTGCATGCATGGTTAAAGTTTGTTCAGTCCTAGTCCTACGTTTTCAGTAAAATTTAACTCAGTAACATCTCCACCAGTAAGACTTTGATACATTCCCAAAACTGCACCTTTCCAGAGGCCTCTCTAAATAGCACTCTTGAGACCCGCATTCATTTTCATTCTACTTCAGTAACACAGTCTGCTACATGTAGCAGATGTTACATTCCACTCATCGCAATTGAATTTGACAGGATCACAGATTGGTGGGGGCTGGAAGAGACTTCTGCAGCTCATCTAGCCCAAGTCCCATGCCAAAGCAGGTTCACCTAGGGACAGGCCACATAAGAACATATTCAGGAAGGGTCTGAAAGTCTCCAGAGGAGACTCCACAACCACTCCGGGCAGCCCAGTCCAATGCTTTGCCACTCCCAGTTTGTACTCGCTCTCCCTCATCCTGTGGCCAGCTACCACTGAAAAGAGACTGGCCCATTCTCTTCCACTCTACCCTTTAGATATTGATAAACATCCATAAAATAGTATCATAGAAAGGTTTAGGTTG
>WBNM01028999.1:80710-100394 GCA_013399055.1 Ramphastos sulfuratus | reverse complement strand
TCTAAATTGTGGTCAGTCCTGATGAAGCCTAACTGAAGAAAGCCAATGGCATCCTGGCCTGTATCAGGGATAGTGTGGCCAGCAGGACCAGAGAAGTCCTTCTGCCCATGGACTCAGCACTGGTTAGGTCACACCTTGAGTACTGTGTGCAGTTCTGGAACCCTCAATTTAAGAATGATATTGAGGTGCTTAAACATGTCCAGAGAAGGACACCAAGGCTGGTGAGGGGGCTGGAGCACAGCCCTTCAAGGAGAGGCTGAGGGAGCTGGGGGTGTGCAACCTGGAGGAGGCTCAGGAGAGACCTCATTGCTGTCTACAACTACTTGAAAGGAGGTTGTAGACAGGTAGGGGTTGGTCTCTTCTCCAAGGCAACCAGTGACAAAATAAGGGGACCCAGCCTCAAGCTGCACCACGGCAGGTTTAGGTTGGATGTTAGGAAGAAGTTCTTCACAGAAAAAGTGATTGGCATTGGAATGGGCTGCCCAGGAAGGTGGTGGATTCCCTGTCCCTGGAATTGTTTAAAAGGAGACTGGATGTGACACTTAGTGCCATGGTTTAGTTGATTAGATGGTGATGGGTGATAGGTTGGACTCAATGGTCTCGAAGTCTTCTCCAAGCTGGTCAATTCTGTGATTCTGTGACATTAGACAATATCCCACCACGGGTTGCATGTGTTAAGAGTATTGGAAATAATTGAAATATTAATATCCAAAATGTCAATATCAATTTCACATTTCAGCCTTCAATCTGTTGCTCCACTGCAGCCCCATTTTTTCCTGAGCCATGCCAAAGTGATCATTTTGCCATTCCTAGAGCAGGATAGCATATATCATGAACTAGCTTTCTGCTTGGATTTGGTGTTTTTTCTCTCATAAGTTTTTTTTTCTCATAAGCTTTGAATGGCAGACTCATATAAAATGTTTTGGGTTTTTTTTGTCCCATATCTATTTGCTTTCTTAGTTTTAAATATGTAAATTTGGCTTCAATCTCACAGATCAGTGTGAGTAGCATTTATCTTTAGCTTCCAATATGCAGAAACTTTTGCTTCTTGTGATGCATAATAGATTTTATAACAAGTTCAAATAGATTAAAAAATGTGATTTTTTTTTCCCTTGGACTGAAAATAAACCCAAGAATATATTAGTTATACAGGTCTTTCTGTTTGTAATACTTTCAAAAGCCATCTAGTCTTGGCTTTGGTCAAGCAGCTCAACACATTCCTGCTTAAGATCAGGGGTTGGGTCAGATGACCTCTAGAGATCCCTTTCAGCTCTCACCTTCCTATGATTCTGTGATTCTCAAGGATTAAAAGGCTTCACAAGAAATGAAGAAGCAGCTCACAAAGATGATCAGAGGATTGGAGCACCTCTCCTATGAAGACAGATTGAAAGAATTGGGGCTCTTCAGAATGGAGAAGAGAAGGCTCCAGTAAGACCTTATGACTACTAAAGGGACTTTTAAAGGTCAGCTTGTCCAACTCCCTTGGACTAGCAGGGACATCCTCAACTAGATCAGATTGCTTAGAGCCCCATCAAGCCTGACCCTCAACATCTCCGGGGATGGGGCCTCTTGTATTCTCCCCAGGCAGCCTGTTTCAATGTTCCACCACCTCAAAGTAAAGAACTTCTTCCTAATGTCCAATTTAAATCTACCCTGCTTGAGTTTAAAACCATTGCCCCTTGTCCTAATGCTACAAGACCTTGTAAAGTATCCCTCCTCAGCTTTCTTGTAGGCCAACTTCAAGTACTGGAAGGCTGCTATAAGGTCTTCGTGGAGCCTTCTCTTCTCCCATCTGAACAGCCAATTTTCTCAGTCTGTCTTCATAGGATAGGTGCTCCAGCCATCTCATCATTTTTGTCCATCAGGTCTGTGTCCTTCTTGTGTTGAGGGTCCCAGAGCTGGACGCAGTACTCCAGGTGAAGTCTCATCAGAGCAGAGTGCCACAATCACCTCTCTCAGTCAACTCACTGTATTTATTTTGACATAACCCAGGATGAGATCTGCCTTCTGCCCCTCCAGCACACCTGATCCTACTCCCACCTTTCTAGGGGACAGGTTTAGTAAACAGAGATGTGCCTCTGAAAGAACAGTGTGGAGACAGAATTCAACCAAACATGGGGAAGCGAGCCAGGGAGTGGGGAAGGTGGGTGGCATGATTGATGTCCTCAATGCATTGTTCTCAGGAAAGTCCATCTAGGGCCATTCTAATTCTAGCAACTCACAGATGCTGATGTAATTAGTGACAAATGAAAGCTGGTAATACCAGTTTTAATTGCATTCAGTACTATTTTATTCAGGTGCAACAAGTTTTAACTTCCCAAAACAATTGCAAATGACTATGTTTAATTAAGTGATTAAAAAAGGCCCCCAAAGACCTGTGCATATTATGAAGCTGAGTGCAACGTGTGCTGTGTTCAGAGTGCTGCCTGCACAAACAGGCTCATTCCAAGACAACTCATACTGAAAAAAATCACTCTGATTGCAGCTAATACTTCTCACAGTGTTGGAGGAGACCGAAAGAGCTTGGGACATTGAAAGGAACTCTTTTTTTTTCTCTTTTTTTCCTTTTCCTTTGAGGTACAATCTATTATTCTCAGCACATAATCAATCTAAAAGCATGTTTGGATACAGGGAGATGTGACATTGCTCTGCATCAGGAAAAGTATCTCATTCTAAAATATTTCTTATTGCTACTCCCTTAGCCAAAGGAAAAAGTATATAGAGCAAACTTCTTATTGCCTTCTCCCTCTCTTTCCAGGCAACTATTTCACAAAAATCTGCAGACAAATATTCTCTCTCTTTTCTCTCATCTTTTTACCTCCATTTGTTTTCACTGTGGACTGTATTTCATACCTGAATTACACAAATGGCCTCTTGATTGAAGGAGGAAATGCATCTGGCTGTGGAGCTGCCTCAAAGTCCTGGGCCTAGTCTCATCATGGATGCAGAATCTGTGCACCACGTGTGGTTCACAGCTCCAGAAAGAAACAACTGTTGGAATGGAAATGCAGCAGTCATGTCAAAGCCGTACTGCACTGGTGCTAGTGAACAGTCACTGGAGTAGAGCTTTTTATCTCATGGTCACCAACTCATTTCTCTACTTGAGTACCAATAAGGTTACCCTTTCAGGGAATTTCCAATTCAATCTGTGCTGAAATGCAGATGTGCTTTGTGATCATAACTGTGATTACTGTGAATATATATGCAGTCTAAGCATAAATTCACGTACATCTATATGTATGCTTATACATACCCATATATATATACACCCACATATTAATACACACATTTGTAGTCACATTCCCCTTGTCAGTTGCCACACAAGTAAACCAACTTTATGATCAGTGAGACAGATTAACTATGTGTTGTGGAAGATACATGTCCTGGCTCACCCAGACATGATCCCATGGTCCCCTTCCCTCTGCTGGGGCAGGGGGGAGAAGCAGAACTCAAGGAGAAGACAAAAGGCTTGGAGACAGCCACTTTGAGGGTCCAGGACTTGGCCAGACTTGTTCTTCTCAAATAAGGGAAAGCAAACTCCTGACTTCACTTAATATGGTCAGGTTTGGCAAAGCGCCGCTCTGATTGGTGAATCTCTGTGGTCAAAGGGGCCATTGCATTTGGGCAAACAATAAATAGGCTCTTGCTTTTGCCTGCTCTGCCCTGCCACTTTATGCTCTGCTTTCCCAGCAACGACTTTCAACACACCAATAGAACTTCCTTCAAGTGTTTGGGTACTGTCTGATACTATTTTGTGAGAAAATATTCAAAGCATCTCTGTAAGAAATTCCATAACTAGATTCTATTGTGCCTTCCTGCCTTAGCAGCAGAAAGGAGCTTCTCAAGTCCCCTGGTGGGCAAGTGGTATTAATTGAAACTAAGAACTTCTTTCCAGTTTTAACATTTGTATTTGCTAGTTATTTCTTAAAGTGTTCTAGGTTGCCTTTTCCCTGTGTGTATAAGTATCCAAACTGTGCATTTTGAACATTGTAAGTTTTCTGGCACGATTTAATGTTAATAAACAATTTTCATAGTTATTAATAATCTTTGCCTGGATATCAAAATTGGTATCAATTGTTAATTTTGCATCATTTGTAAGACTATGCATAACAGGAACAGGATGAAGTGGAGCAAGGAACAAACATATATTTGTCAATTCAAGGAGGGCATCTGACTGTATAGTATATTAGATAGCCATTTTGTTCCACTATCACTTCTGTAATGCAGCAGTCTCTCTCTGATTTGTACTTGGAAATGTCAGAGCTTTTTAAAATAATTGTGTAAAAGGAAAAAAAACACTTTCAAAAGACGGGGTTTAAAAGCATTTACAGGATCGAATCAGGGAGGGATTGTTAATGAACAGGACTTTCTATCTACAAGGAACAGCGATTTCAGTTCAAACAACACCTCTCATAACTGTGAAAAGATAACACTTTACACAGAGAAAGCTCTTCTGGAGTCCACAAAACCAACTTTTATTACTGAGTCTAAGAAATTAAGTGCTTTTCTCTAGGAAAGTTGCTTAGTAATGTTTGACGCTTCCATGACCTTTACTTGCCTAGGGTAAACTTTAACTGGGATAAGCACCAGCTGTGCATGTGTGCATCACCATATATTATGAAATAAAAGCTCCCTTTTATCCTTCCATTTGTGTTTGTGAATTAAACATTTATGAAAAAATATACTGCTTGACCTGAGGTGTGATTTGTGTTATGTTTCATGAAAAAAAGGACTTCAGCTCAATTCTTTCACCATAAAACTGCCAAATTTGTTAATATAATCAGCAAATATAAGATCCTGGTCAGCAGATCTCTTTTTTTTTTTTTTTTTTTTAAATTTACATGGCAGAGGAATTGGCATGATAAATCCAAAATAAATTCTCCTTTCCTGTAACATAAGTAGATATTACAAGGAAGCTTCCTAAATGTAAGTTATATGTCTCCCAATAGAACCAGTGAAATCCTCAATGCTTGTCTCACACCAAACATGGCCAGAAAACCACTGGAAAAGGCTCTAAGGTAGGGAGCAATTCTGCACAGGCCAGGCAGTAGAATTCTACCCTAAACAGTCTTTGCCAGCTCTGCTTTGATGAGACACCATGAAAAGTCTGCTAGGGAAATCAATGAAATTAACATCACAATATAATTACAAAGAAGTCTTAGTGAAGAAAAATGTAACACTGGAGTCCTTAAATGTCCTCTGTCTTAGCCTATGGATGAAAATTCAGTGTTACAAATGAAAGTCTTTCCCTTTCCTTCCACTTTTTCATTGGAGAAGAGATGTCTTTAGGAAGCATGATTTGGGGAAAAGAAAAAAATATTTCAGGTTTAGATTTCGGCTGGTTTTGTTCCACTTCCCTAATTACTTGGTGAAGGAATGAGAGGAGTGAATTTTACATACCAGTGCTTGATGAAAAGAAGATTATGCACATGAAAAATAATTGCTCAGATACAGAAATGTTCAGGATGACTGCTGGTACTATAACTTAATGAAGGTGTGACTGACTTAACAGCCACCAACAGCTGGAAGAATTATGCTTCCAAGAGGAAGGACAAAAAGTCTCAGGAATAAGGCAGCAAATGGAAGTGTAAGAATGGCAGAAGGTAAGGGAATGAGTGCCCTGCTCTGTTTCTGCCATGAAAATAACCAAATAACCTCCTGGTTAACGTGCTCAGGTGGGAGTGAGAATGTTCCTTTTGCCCCAGAGCACCCTCTGTTCCTACATACAACCTACCTCTGCCATTGCCTCAAACCCTAATAATGCTTTCCAAAATGCCCTGGACCAACATCCCTTTGTCTCCACTGGGATATGCTCTTACAGTGCCAGGTTACCCCACACATACCATCCTGCCACCTTCCCCAAATCCTTCACATTTTCTGTGCCAGTGTCAGCACTTGGGAAGCCCCCTCCATATCTCTTGGCCTGCATCAGGTCTTAGTACAACACAGTGCCATGGGTCTTGCCCATTTTATAGCATACATATGTACACAAACATACAGAAATATCATAGAGGGTGAACTAGAGGCTGGGAAAAGAAGGAGAATGTGCTCCGCTCTCACTGATGCTATGAGCCTGCAGATCTGACTCTATTTTAGTATGCCAGTGTCATGCCTATTAGTATGCTGCTATGCTTTTGAAAACTTTCAGCTATTGAAAATATTACTCTGCATTTTCAGACTTTATTCTGAGAGTCCAATGCAGTTAGATAGAGAGCAGGGAGAGAAGGGTAACTGTGAAGCCTCAGATACTGTCAGTCAGCATATATATGATACAGATCACTGGAGATGGAATGGTAAAGTACAGCTCTTTGAACACCTCACACTTCCCATTGAACTGACACCACTATGCACTAGGCTTGCAAAACTCACACAACCTACTCATAGGACATTTTTCTTCAGAATCTAAAAGGATTGACATACAAATTTCCAACTTGATCTCTTTTTATGTCCGGGTGACCTGCCTGGTGGATGTGAGGAAGGCTGTGGATGTAGTCTACCCAGATTTCATCAAGGCCTTTGACACTGTCTGCTGTAGCAAACTCCTACCCAAGCTGGCAGCCCATGACTTGGACAGTGGCACACTGTGCTGGATTAAGAGCAGGCTGGATGGCCAGACCTAGAGAGCAGTGGGGAATGGTGCCACATCCAGCTGGCCGCCAGTCACTAGTGGAGTCCCCCAGGGATCAGTGCTGGGCCCAGCCCTGCTTAATGTCTTCATTCATGTCTTTTGTAAAAATTATGGTGGAACATTTTGGATCAAGACTCTTAGCCAAAGCCACCAAATTTTTTCCTCTGTCTTAAATCTCTTTATTGCAATTCTTTAAGTCCTTCACATTTTGAAATGAAAGGAAAAGAAAAAAAAAATAAGATGTGGGGAAAGAAATAAAAAAAGAAAAATCACTTTGAAAAGTTTGAATTAAAGTATTGAGGCTTGTTTTCTTCCCTTCCCATTCATTTCATTCCTCTGAGGAAACTGACATAAAATCTTTCCACTTTAAAGAGATAATCACTATGAGTAGGAATATTTTCAGAATGTTTGAAAAGTTCTTTTCTAGCAAAAGAAATCATTAAAAAAGAATAATAAATCTATAAACAATCCTTATTCCACTGAAGTCTATAACACTTAGCTTGAACCACAACATGAATCTTACAGATTAGCAGCAAATTGTCTGTAATAAACATTTCCTTTCATCAGTTTAGAATCTGACATTTTGCAGTTGGGTAAGTCGGGATAAAGAAGAGTTCCAAAATTATTTATTTAATGGCTACATAAATTTTTATCTTACTCAGTTCATTTCAACAGTAAACAGCCCTAATCTTCTTAATTAATCTCTTTGTGACTTTTTAATGATTCTAATAACTCATATTGCTTGTCACTGAACAGCCTCATTTTCTGTAATGTTCCATTTAGCTTGGATAACCACAACCAAATACAGTATTCAGTGTGAGGTTCTACAATTCCATCTAACAAATTTAAAGCTTCTGGATTATTTCTATACCACTATTTATGGTTCTTGCAGATTTCTGTGTGCATGGATGTGCTTTTTACAGCCACAACTGATAGGAGGTTGAATACAACAGATAGGAGGTTGAATTTGAGTGTGAAATGTGTCCTTACATTTAGCTGAGAGGTTAGCTAACTTAGATGCCAAATATACTGGATTATGTCCAATTATCATCTCACATTTATCAATATTGATCTACAATTGTCTTCATGTTCTGCACAAGATCTAGCCAAGCATCTTAGGGATATCCCTAAGGTGAAATGCTTCATCTGGAGCTGCTGCTTCCTTGCTTTTCACTCCCTTCTTTACTCATAAGGATGGCTGCAAGACTGTTGGTTACCCCTTCACCCCACTCAAAAGTGACAATTTTTTCTACTTTGTTTCACAGAATCACAGGAGGTCAGGGACTGGAAGTGACCTCGAAAGATCATCCAGTCCAACACCCACTGCAGAGCAGTATCACCTAGACCAGATCACACAGGAATGCATCCAGGCAAGTTTTGGATATCTCCAGAGACTCTACAACCTCCCTGCTCAGCCTGTTCCAGTGTTCTGTCACCCTCACACTGAAAAAAATCCTTCCTCGTGTTTACTTGAAACTCCCTATGCCTCAACTTCCACCCATTGCCCCTTATCCCTTGTTTTCTGGCTTTAGTTTTTCCTAATCCCTGATAGTGCTTTATCTTTCATATCATGACAACTTATGTTCCTTAACAGTTTCTTATAATGTACTTTTTCATAAGGTTATGAATAATATTTAATGAATCACAGCTTTAATGTGCAGGGACCAGGAAGACAAAAAGGAATCAATAAATGAAAGTAGTTTTGAATTATGTCAGTAAATCCAAAACTGACTAGATTACTTAAATATAAATTCTGCCTGCTGCAGAAAAGACATAGGTTCTGAAACACAAAATGGAATCCAAGGATTTCTTGTTGACATAGACACAAATGCACCAAATTGTTGATCTCTTTAAAAGTCAGTCAAAAAATATCCCACTTAAATGTCTAAGCTGGTTCCCTATTTTTAAGGTTACAGATCTAGATGTGTGTGTCTGATATGTGGTGCTGGGAAGAGCATAAAAGCAACATGGGAAACTGAAGAAGGGAGCTCCACAGATATTAGTGATGGAAAGCATATGACAGGAGTCCTGCTTTCAATGCAAATCTCACTGTGCCCTTAGCTATGGACTTGGTAATAAAATTTTTGCAACTATAAAAAAAAAAATTAAAGTTCACATATAAAATAATCTAAAGTCTAATTAATTATGAGAACCAGATATTAATTTTGATCATTCAATTACTCCAATTAAAAGCAGCCTTTCTGTCTTTTGTCTGTCACTATTTCCTCCTCATTTCTGGAGGAAACAGAAAACAAGACCCTCTAGGATGAAGGGTGTGAGAATCTTGGGATTAATATTTATGTGCCCCACGCCATTTATTTGTACTGCTGTGTTTGTGAAATAATACATTGTATGCCATACAGTAAGGTTTAATCCCATCTGATTTCACATGTACTACACAAGGAATGTGTGATGGAGCACTGGACAGGCTGCCCAGAAAGGTTGTGGAGTCTCCTTCTTTAGAGATCTTCAAAATCCGCCTGGATGTGTTCCTGTGAGACCTGCCCTGAGTGGTCCTGCTTTGTGGGAGGGGGGTAGACTCGATGGTTTCTGGAGGTCCCTTCCAACCTCTAACATTCTATGATTCTTTCTATCTGTACAAACACAATGGGAGATGTGATCTCTGCTAAGGGCAGACTGTAATTGACTGCCCTGTGATGAACTGATGATACTTACACTATTGTAATGGTTGGGGGGGATCCACTTAGAAGCTGAGTCTATGTGTCACTATGTGCTGCACGCAGCAAAAAGATGTCTTGATGAATGGAGGTTTGGAGTCAAAACCATCATTTCATTCTCCTCTGTCACAGAAATGGGAGTAATGTACAGCATTGGGTTCAGCATGAAGGTGAGGATCACCAGAAACAAATCAAGCTCCTTACAAAACTTTTGTGTTTCCCCCATACTCTTCTCTTGCATGTCAGAGAAACTGTGATATTTTGCTGGAAATCCAAACACTTAAACAAATCCATGAGGAAGAAAAGTGTATTTTACCATAATATGATATCCCTATGTCATCTGAACATTGTAGTGCATGGATTTGAAAGCCTAGATGTCCCTCAAGAGAGAAATCAAATATTAAGCTATCTTTTCCCAAAACCACTTTAGTTTCCTTACCGAGATGGCCTCTGAGACATTGTCAGCCCTGGGGTCATACAACTTGCGTGTATGAAGGAGAGGGAAACCCAACCCAGCAAAAATTTGTTCTGGGAATAATACACTTGTATTTCTTCTGTTTATCCTTCAGGGCAATTTAAAATTTCTTTTAAGCCTTGGAAATTATATTAATATCCCTTCCGCTCTTTCTTTTCTTTTTGATGTTAATTCTGTAATGAGATCTTTTAATGCTCCAGCTCTCCTTCCAGATTTTTTTCCCTCTCCAGTTCCCCTAGTATTTATCAATGCAAACTACTAAATGAGAAAAACACAGGGATAGCTGCCAACATAATACTCCAAAATGCACAAGTTTTGGACAGTAGCAACGTATTCCTCAGCTGCTAAGACTTACTGAGCAGTTTTCATTACACCTGCAAAGTCCTTTGCTGCTGCTGCAGGCTCTCCCATGTTCAGTATTTAAACAAGAGTAAGTGTTCAGTTGGCCACTGTGACTGCATTTCTAGTAGGTGTAATGGCACCTTTGAGTATAGTGTAGACATAGCCAACAGGGATGGTAAATCACCACAAATAATAAAAACGTCTGTAGGTTAAGAATACAGAACAAAACTATTCTCTCTTGTGAAGTTCTATTACAAGAATGAGATATCTTTTTCTAAGCCAAGATTTTCTTGAAAAAAAGCCCCAACAAACAAAAAGCAACATCTAGTGGTTCCCATGATGATGAGAAAAAGGATATTGGAATGAAAATGTGGAGGCGTCTTGAAATAACCAGCAGAAGAATGATCAGTAGTGCTGATGAAATGGTGAGTAAACATAGAACTATGGGAACTACAGAACTGCAGAATCACAGAATACAACCAGTTGGAAGAGACCTCAAAGATCGTCCAGTCCACCCCTCAGCCCAGCAGTGAAGGGTCAACACTAAATCCTGTCCCTAAGAGCCAGGTCCACAAGCTCCAGGGATCATGAATCCACCACTGCCCTGGGCAGACCATTCCAATGTCTGAGAACCCTTTCAGGGAAGAAATTTTTCCTAATACCCAGCCTGAACCTCCCCTGGCACAGCTTGTAACCATTTCTTCTAGTGCTATCACTTGCCATTAAGGAGAAGAAGCTGCCCCCTCCTTGCTCCAACCTCCCTTCAGGTAGTTGTAGAGAGTGATGAGGTTTCCTTTCAACCTCCTCTTCTCCAGACTGAACAACCCCAGCTCCCTCAGACACTCCTCACAGGCCACAAGTATTCCAGGCCCTTCACAAGCCCTGTTGCCCTTCTCTTGACATGCTCCAGCACCTCAATGCCCTTCTTGTAGTGAGAGGACTAGAACACAATACTCGAGGTGTGTAGTTGAATCAGTAGAAAAGCACAAGATACTGGCTGCTCTAAGGGTAAGTGTTGTAGGTTAAGGGAAATTAAGGGTTAATTGCTAAAACCATGAAGAAAAGTCCTCTAGAGGCTAGAGAGTCCCAAGGGGGGTGGGCAGCTCATCCCAGGATGTTGTAATCAGTTATGCTGCTCTGGTTCCCTCTGTTTCCCTGTTTAAGAGAATGCACAGCCAATTTTCTCTCTCTCCTCTCTCCGTCTCGGGATGTGGGCACTGTTATCTTCTCTGGTTTGTGGGGGAGAGTTTTTCTCTTAGCCTCAGCTGGCAGTGAGATTCCCAACTACACCACAAGGCCTGTTGAAGCCTGGGTACAGGGTGGGCAGTCTGGCCTGCTCTTGGGTCTGCTGAGCCTGAGTGGGGTGGAGATTTTTGGAAGACTCTGGAAGGTTTTTGGCCTGGTAGGTCCAAGTGAAGAACTGAACTTAATTTGCAAATGTACTCCTTTTACCTGGATATCTGTTGTATACCATCTTAAATAGGATTTCCATTTAAGTTTCCAATCCAGTGTGGAGCATTTTTTAATTTACTTCTTGCTTTTTTACTTTACTATTGCTGGAGGTGTTCAAGGCCAGGTTGGATGAGACCTTGAGTGACCTGTTCTAGTGGGAGGTGTCCCTGCCTATGGCAGAGGGTTGGAACTGGATGAGCTGTGAGGTCCCATCCAACCTAAACCATTCTATGATGCTATGATTCTTTGGAAGGGTTAGAATTCCTTTTCTGTCCTTTTGCCCTGGGCAGTTCGTGGCTCAAACCTAGGACAACCAGGAATCCATAATGCTTTGTTTTGTGGTGGTTAGACATACACAGCTTTTGTGTGGGGGAAGGCAATGTTCACTTTAAAATTAAAAGCATAAATCTAATTTTTATTGTCAGGTATGAATGTGTTTGGGGTTTTTTCCCCCTCCAAGTACATTTATCCAGATTTTTGTTTGTTTGTTTGTTTGTTTTAAAGAAAAAGAAAATCTTAATTATCATAGAATCATAGAATCATAGAATGGTTTAGGTTGGAAGTGACCTCAAAGGTCATCCAGTTCCAGCCCCCTGCCACAGGCAGTGACACATCCCACTAGAAGGGGTCACTCAAGGCCTCATCCAACCAGGCCTTGAACACTTCCAGAGAGAGAGTATCCACAATCTCCCTGGGCAGCCTGTTCCACTGTCTCACCACCCTCACCATTATACATGGAAGTGCTTTTTATTACACTAGTAACTTCTTATTTTAACAACCTTTCAGAAACTAACGGATTTTTTAAAGGTCATCAAATACAAGTCTCCATTGACTCATTCAGAATTTCCAGAAATTATAGTAGTGGTATAAAGTTTAAGATCAATCTTAATTTCTTGAATCTACTACAATTTACAATATATCACAACCAGATAAAATACCTGTAAGCAAATATATTGTTAACAGAATATTTCTGTAACATTTCTGCTTTCTGTTCTGTTCAGGGAGTTCCTGTATGTTAGAGATTGCATGTAATTGGAGTTTTACAACATATGACTGCAGAATGGTAAACCATCAGCTAATTTTCAGTTTTTCAGACATACTGAATCACCAGATTTGAGGCAAAAGGAAAGAATGAAAAATTATTTTGCCAAGAAAATCAGGCAAATCAAGTATAGATACAAAGGTATTTGGCAGAAGGAAAAAAATGTCTTTTCAGGCAATGTATACTCCATAGAATCATAGAATGGTAGGGATTGGAAGAGACCCCTGGAGATCATTGAGACCAATCCCCCCTGCAAAGCAGGACAGCCTAGGGCAGGTCACACCAAAATGCATCCAGGTGGGTTTTGAAGATCTCTAGAGAAGGAGACTCCACAACCTCTCTGGGCAGTCTGCTCCAGTGCTCTCTTACCCTCACCATAAAGAACTTTTGCCTCACATTGAGCTGAAACCTCCTGTGTTTCAGTTTGTGTCCATTGTCCCTCATCCTATCACAAGGCACCACTGAAAAGAGACTGGTCCATTCTTCATGACACACCCACTTCAGGTATTTGTAAACATTAATAAATACTCTCTTGATCTTCTCTTTTTCAGGCTAAAAAGTCCTAGGTCTCTTAGCCTCTCCTTATCTGACAGGTCCTCCAGTCACCTAATCATCCTCATAGCCTTCTGCTGGATTCTCTCTAGCAGTTTGCTGTCCCTCTTGAACTGCAGAGCACAGAATTGGACACAATACCCCACATGTGGTCTTGCTAGGATAGAGTAGAGGGGGAGGAGGACCTCTCTTGACCTGCTGGCCATGCTCTTCTTAAAGCACCTCAGGATACATTTGGATCTCTTGGCCACAAGGACACATTGCTGTCACGTGGATAACTTCTCGTCCATCAGGACCACCAGCTACTTCATGGAGCTGTTTGTTCTCCAGTAGGTCAACCTCTAACTTGTACTGCTATGTGGTGTTAACCCTCCCCAAGCGCAAGATTCTACACTTATCTTCGTTGAACTTCATTAGGCTCCTCTTTGCCTTTGTCCAGTCTGACCAGGTCTTGCTGAATGGCAGCACAGCCTGACAGGGTGTCATTTTGTATCATCAGCCAATTTGCTGAGGGTATGCTACGTCTCTTCATCTACCTTGTTGATGAACATGATGAACAAGTCTGGACCCAGAACTGACCTCTGGGGAACATCGCCAGCTACAGGCCTCCAACCAGACTCTGTGCCTTTGATCATGACCTTCTAGGGTCTATTGCTTAGCCCTTCCAGTGTAGGTAACAATGTGACTGAGCAAAATGCTGGGGAACTAGAAGATAAGCCTAACTTGAGATCACATATCACCCATATCCCTAACTGGTCAAAACTTTATCAATTCATCTGGATTTTGACAATATGAAAGAAAATTACTGAAAATGGACATTCCTTCTTAAAGTCTCCAAGCTGGAGAGAGCACCAAGGGGATCTGAGTCAGCACATGTGCTCTGTTATGCCTTTTAAGAGAAGCTGGATCAAACTGCAGCCTCTTTAAAATATTAACACCTTCCTTCCTTGCCTTATTGTTCTTCTGCTATGAAAAATCCTTCTGACTTTGTCTTGGACCCTGTCAGCTACTGATGGTTTTAACCAACCAGCTTTATTCACATCTTTCTGCCTGTCTGTTCTCCAGCATTTAGGATCTCATGCAATTCCTGAGAGAGAGCATTTAGAACTAAATCTATCAAATGACCTCACACAGGAAATAATCCATTTTGTTCAATTTCCTTTGCCATGGACTTAGCTTGCAGACTTGATATAAAGAATCCTTATTTTGGTGTACTAAACAAGATCAAAGGTGACTCTGACTATTCCAAATTCCTTTGAAAAGCTAATCTGGATCATTATATTTTAGACAACTTCTCTCCTAGGAGGCTTCTCTTTAATGAACCATTATTCTACATAGCACAGGATCTGCTCAGCTGAAATAGACTCAGGCATCTTAGAATTTTACAGCTGCTGCAATTAAAGAGACATTGTCAGACCAAACTTTTCTGAAACCATGGGACAGAATAGTTCTTTGTTAGAAGTTTAGATATATATATATATGTATGTATATGTATTACTCAAGAATGCTTTTAGAAAAATAAAATTGAATCCAGATATAATTGTCTATTGCCAATGTGCAAAAAACTGAACAAGGAACTAATTCAGTGTTCATTATGACTAAAAGCACTTTTGAGCTCATTGCTTTGTTCAAGCAGAAGGCAAGAAACAATCTCATGAAATGATTGTTTGATCCAGTGGAACTGAATTAAACAGGATTGAAAATTAAAGTGAATTGAAATCTTTAAGCTCTTCTGTCTTTCAGCAGGTGATGCTGTAGTTAGGGATAGTATTTAGAGCATCTGGTTTCTTCTGAAAATATCTCCAGGCATGAATCTGTCTTCTGCACTGCCAACATGGTAGCTGTAGGTACTAAAATATGAAATGAAATTGTCATGAAATTATTAATAAGACAAGAATCCATTTTCCATAAGAGAGGCTGATTCCATTATCTGATTTCCTGTAAGAAAATATATGGGTAAGATTTCATATTTGTTTATAGCTGCTCTTTTCATTATCTCTTGCCTTCCTATGTGCCATTCCATGCATTATGCAGGAGCAAAACTGAAGTGAGACTCAGTGAAAATTTGGCTAAAAAACAGCCCTGAATTTCACTGACTCCTGAAGTCTTTGTAAAAAGGGTGTACTTTCTGCTGCTAGTGAGAGGGGCATGGGCTGAGCCAGGTAGTTGCTCAGGAGAAGACTGAGGTCTGTGTTGTTCAAGAAGGAGGACATCAATTCCTGTCCTCTGGGGAGCGCACTGAAGAAGCATCATCTGCGGGTTTCTCATACAGCAAACTCATATCTCTGTGGCAATAAATCACAGAATCACAGAATGTCAGGGGCTGGAAGGGGCCTTGAAAGATCACCCAGTCCAACACCCCCTGCAGAGCAGGATCACCTACCCCAGATCACATAGGAACACATCCAGGAAGGTTTTGAATATCTCCAGAGAGGGAGACTCCACAACCGCCCTGGTCAGCCTGTTCCAGTATTCTGTCACTCTCACAGGGCAAAAATCACACCTCATGTTTACATGAAACTTCCTATGCCTCAATTTCCACCCATTGTCCCTTGTCCTGTCATTGGTCATCACCCAGCAGAGCCTGGCTCCATCCTCCTGGCACTCACCCTTTACATCTTTATAAACATGAATGAGGTCTACATTAATAAACATAGAGAGAAGTCTGAAATGTGGCCATTATTACACACAAAAGGGAACAAAGCACAGTGAATTTCACTCTCATTATCCAAACAAGTTTCAAATATAACTGTTTCTAATCCAATGTACAGAATTTCCATCTGCAGGTAGTTGATGCCTCCTTGATCGTGCCACAGATACAGTGCTGTTGATAAAGATACCTTTGCAGATTAACAACATTGGATACAACTGACCAACTCTTACACCCCCTTTAAATGTCTATAGACACTCTTTGTTTTGAACATCTTATAAAATATATGTTTTCTACATATTTTTTCTTTGCTGGACTTCCAGGAATTAAAAAATAAATACAAATAACAACAACAACAACAACAAATCATGTTCTCAGATTCACGCAGCTTTTTCTACTCCTTTTTTCTTCACTCAGACAGACTTCAACAGTGAGAAAGATAATTTTATTCATTTAATATTTGGTTTCACTAATCTATAACTTCTTTTTTTTTTTTTTGTTAGCTGGGAAAGCTCCATCAGGCATTTTATCACAGGTATTAATATGACAACTGATTAATACAACCACTGTTATAATTATAAAACTCTTGTTCTGAGAAGATAATTGCATTTAACCTTTCTTTGATTCAATTATATTAATATATTACACATGCATTTTAATTTTCCAGTTTGTGATGGTTTGGGAGTTACCCACCCCACACACACAATGAGTTCACCCAGAATAGACTCAGCTGGCTGGAAGTTAAGGAATGAAGCTTTGTATTCACAGCTTAGCAAAATATACAGGCAGATATTTACAATGTATTACAATATTTACAGCTATATACAGAAATATGCAAGTTAAAGGTAATACAGAAATACAATACCCCTCCCAGGAATCAGAGTCCTCAGGAGAGGCTCCCAACCACCCTTCCACCTTCTTTCCATCCCTTTACCTTATCCCAGGGTCTGCCTTATGTGCAAGGTGAGTTTGGAGGATTGGCAAGGGGGATTAGAAGCAGAGTGATTAGTGGGGTGACACAGCAGAAGCCCAGAAGAGAAACATCAAATCTGACAGACAGAGATACTCTGTTATCTATGTTTGTGTCCTTGTTTTTATACATCTCAGCAAGCTCTATGAGTGAAGCAGACATCACCACTGTTTGCTTTTCACAGCCTATAATCTAATTTTTTTCATTAAAACATTCCTATTAGCCTCAAACCAGCACATGGTTTTAAATGGAAATAATAGGAAAGTTTCATTTCTTTGCCATTTTGAATGGGTCTCAGTAATTAGATAATGAACTGTATATAGAGCTATATATAGAAGAACCTGCTGTTGCTGACACTAGTCTTATTTTTTTCCCTGTAACTTGTTGCTTCCAGACTTTGCCCAAAATCCATGAGACCAAATCCAGTGCCCAATAATATGTTAAAATTGAGTCACTTTCAGCTGCATGTCAGCAGATACTGAGCTGGTCAAGAGAGAACATCAACCTTTGGTATAGATTCTGTGAACAGTGACAATCTAAAGAATCTTTGGGGTCACTTTTTGTTAAATATGAACAATTACCATTAATATTTTAAACCTAAGCACAGTAAGAATGATGTCTCATTTCAGCTAATGTTTTCACAGAATCACAGAAACATTCAGGTTGGAAAAGGTCCTCAGGATCACCAAATCCAACCAATAACCCTTATTCTAAAAGGCTCACCCTAAACCATACCCCCAAGCACCACATCCAAATTACTTTTAAACGCATCCAGAGTTGGTGATTCAACACAGTTCCTGTCTGGGGCAGAAAAATGGTGGTAGTCTTCAAAAGCCATGGGAACACACAAGATAATTGGAAGAGTAAATAACTTCCCATGAAAAATGTCACGCATGCAACCTGCACTTAAATCTCACTCTCAAGGCACTTCTGACTGTGGCAAAGCTTTAAAAAGCCAGAGACATCATGAGCATTTCTCTGGGCACAATGCCAAGATTTATTTGAAGTGCCACAATAGTTAGGTGATTGGTGAAGTCAAGTTTGTAAGTGTCATAGTCAAGTTAGGTTGCTGTTATTATTACTATTATCATCATAGAATCATAGAATAGTTTAGGTTGGAAGGGACCTCAAAGATCATTTAGTTCCAAACCCTCGCCATAGGGAGGGACACCTCCCACTAGAACAGGTTGCTCAAGGTCTCATCCAACCTGGCCTTGAACACCTCCAGTCAGGGAGCATCCACAACCTCCCTGGGCAACCTCTTCCAGTGTCTCACCACCTGCACTGGAAAGAACTTCTTCCTAACATCTAATTTAAATCTCCCCGCTGCGAGTTTAAACCCATTACTCCTTGTCCTGTCATCATCATTGTCATTATCGTTATTACCATTATTATTTTGATGTCTTTTCCTTTTCCTTCCTTCTCCCACAATAATTGTTGTTTAAACCCTTCTATAGGGTGTTCTGGAAAGAGCATCAGACTGACATTTTTGAGACATTATGGTCTCTGCATGTGCAGAGAACAAAAAACTCAGCACAGAAACAAAAGTGAAAATATAAATGTACTACTCCAGAAATGAAGTGTCAGTCTGACTATGAGCATTTATAAATCAAAGAAGCGTGAGATTACAATCCAATTGGAGTTTTCCCCTCCAGGGTACCCAAAAGCATGCCAATTAGTGCCAGTTGTGCTGACAGCTATTCATTAAGTCTATCAGGAAGCTGCTCTGAGATTTAGGGGTTTCATTAATGCTTCTCAAAGCATCAGAGCTAGTGCTTTATCCTTAGTGGGAAATCAGAATTCTTCCTTTTAAGACAGCTCATCTATGCTTCTGCATGGCCACTAGTAATTTTGGTCAGGATCATAAATGGCTGAATATGCTGCTAGCTTTGATCTTGCCTGAAGAAGTAAAGCAATCTGCACTCATCAGTATTTCTGGCCCTGAGAGCAAGCCCTCTCTTTGTCCCCTACAGGCAAACAAGAAGAATCACAGAATCACACAGAATCACAGAATTGTCAGGGTTGAAATGGACACTGAGGATCAAGTAGTTCCAACCTCCCCTGGGCAGGGACACCCTCCACTAGATCACATACAAGAATGACAGGAATAATATTTCCACTCAAAGATTTTGCAATTAAAAAGTGATACAGAGGTCATAACAGATCCACCTGTTTTATTCTTCATCATTCAATCGTTTATATGTCATTAATAGGACAACTTAGTAATATATTTTCCTCTCATTTTATTTATTTTCCCTATAATCTGGGGAAAAGCAGTGGGGATTTCTTCTCCCTCCCTGCTCCCCAAATGGGTGCCTGTAGCATCAGCTGGTTCATCCTACAGAGCTTTTTCTCATGTGAGGCAGTTTACATCAGTGCAGAATTCAACAATTTTTTCTTCTGGGATTCAGTTGGATCAATTCTCCCTTGCAACAGAAATTCCTATGGAGAATTTTTCTTGTTAATTTATGACACGAAGAATGAAAGTTTAAGTCTTGACATTTTTTCCTGACACTGTAGGGTTATTATTATTACCCACATAAAGCTCAAAGTTTCTTATATAGCACTTTTTTGAGCTTTGGGCATTTTCCTCTAGAAAAAAAAGAGCAACTGAACTCTGTATCCAAAATGGTAGCAACAATAATTAATACATTCTGAGCATTTCTAACATAATTTCTTTCTTTCTTCCTTTCTTATGGACAGAGGAATCGAGTGCACCCTCAGAAAGTTTGCAGATGACACCAAGCTGTGTGGCACAATCAACTTGCTAGAGGGCAGGGATGCCATCCAGAGGGACCTGGACAGGCTGGAGAAGTGGGCCCAGGCCAACCTCATGAAATTCAACAAGGCCAAGTGTAAGGTCCTGCACCTGGGTAGGCACAATCCCAAGCACAA